>JABUQX010094451.1:47500-55000 GCA_015478945.1 Trachelipus rathkii | reverse complement strand
AACAATAGCAATCTAAATACTACTACTAATACCGCTATAAATACTACTACTACTACAACCAATAATAATCATAATAAAAATAATAATAATAATAATAATAATAATAATAATAATAATAATAATAATAATAATAATAATAATAATAATAATAATAATAATAATAATAATAATAATAATAATAAAAAATATAATAATAATAATAATAATAATAATAATAATAATAATAATAATAATAATAATAATAATAATAATAATAATAATAATAATAATAATAATAATAACAATAACAATAATAATAATAATAATAATAATAATAATAATAATACACACACACACACAATAATATTCCTCTCCACTTAATAATAATAATAATAATAATAATAATAATAATAATAATAATAATAATAATAATAATAATAATAATAATAATACAAACAATGAAAACAACAAAGCCAATTCTGATAACAAAAATAGCAAAAATCCTCAAAACCTAGAACCTATCACCAGTGTTGAAAATTTTGAAACTATAAACAGTGCTATTAATAACCACGAACATGTGAAAGGTGTATCCATAAATAAAAATTGTGTAAGCAGACAATCGTCATTAAATGTCATGGGATTGCATGTTCCCTAACTCAATATATCAAAAGGAACACCCAAGGGTAGTAGTAGTACTCAATCTGAAAATATTTTATTTGATAAAAATATTGCCGTACATGATTCAACTGTCTCTAGGTGCTATGTAAGCTAAATGATACAAAAATTATTACAACTGTAAGCCCATTGCATGTTTGGTATGTCTTCTTTACATTAAATTTACCTAATAATATAGGCGTTATGAACCAGGTGAGAGAGAGAGAGCGATAAAACAAATATCTTGTTAGACCCCATCAAAAGCGCTGTTAACGACCGCTGTAGTGACAGTAAGACTGTTGCAGCCGATGTTGTGGCGAACGAGAAAGTTTGCAAAATCGACGGCTTTAACTCTTACCAGGTTTATGACACTATAAATAAGGTAGATTATCTAATTGACACTGGGTCAGCCAAAAATGTTCTAGCTGGAGGTGCTCCTGTAGATAATACGCCACCTATAGAATACATGTTTGCTGCCAATAATTCTAAAATTGCTATTTATGATATTAAAACCATTGAAATCGACCTGAACCTAGGTCGGAAATATTTTGACACATTCTATATTGCAAATATTGATCTGAACATATTAGGCTTGTCATTTTTAAAGAAATTTCAAATGGGCATATACTTTAAACGTGACTTATTAATAGATTCATTCACAAATAAAACTTTGAAATTAAATAAAATATAAATTTTAATATTAAATATGCGCATGAAAATTTTCCATCTACTCCATCATTTACTCCTCCTTCTACCTCTGTGCATGTACCTTCTAGTTCACCTCTTTTTAATGATATCTTATTGAAATATAAAGGTTTATTTTTGAATCCATATTTACCTGAAAATCATCACATAAAATTGAAACAAATGCAGAGATGGGATGAAATTTTTGAAAAATATAAAAATAAAAATAATAGAATGAGCACAGCGTTGATAGGTGAGGACGGTCTTGTAACTACAGATGAAAAGACCGCTTTTATACCTGAAAAAGTATTAATAGAGCTGGCCAACACCTACCCTCATAAAGTGAATATCAAGGGGCCGCGCATCTCTCTAAAACCCCGCAAAACCCCCCACAAACTGTATTAACGAACTAGACCAGAATTTGACAATCTCTTGGCCACTGGAGTGTTAAGAAGAACCAACTCACCCTGGTCATTTCCTGTAAGTGTCCTAGAAAAGAGCGAAGGGCGCGTCAGAATCATCTCAGATTTTAGAGAACTAAATAAGAGCTGAAGTCGAAACTTATGTCTTACCTCACCTTCAGGACGCAATGTTTACCTTGAAAGGAAGTAGGCTGTTCAGTAAATTGGACTTAACCCAGTCATTTTATGGGATTCCGCTCCACCCAGACTCCGAAAAATACTTCACCATCACCTCAAATATCGGCACCTACAGCTATCGATGCCTGCCCATGGGTTTCGTCTCATCACCCTTTGTGTTCCAAGCCTATATCGATATTCTCATGCATGGACTCCCAAATACACATGCCTATATGGATGATATCTTAATCCACTCCCAAACTGAAGAGGAACACAAAGACCTACTTGAAAAGGTACTGAAGAGGTTACAGTACTTAAACATGAGTGTAAATCCCAATAAGTGTCAAATAGCTCAGAAAGAAATCGATTATTTAGGCTATACAATTGACGAAAACGGAATTAGGCCAAATTGTGATAAAATAAGCGAAATAATAGATACCTCAAAACCTAAAACTGTCAAAGAATTAAGAAGTTATCTTGGAAAGATTGGGTTCTATCGATCATCTATAGGAGTTTTTTTTCAGATATTACAGCTCTTCTCTACCTTTTCCTGAAGGGGAAGCCTTACGGGAACCGCCGCCTCAGCTGGAATCCTACAACCGATAAAGCTTTTAAAGATAGCAAAGAAGCCATAAAAAAGGCAAACGCTCTGGCTTACCCAAGTCCTTCAAGCCCTTTCAAAATTATTATACACTCGACGGACGCAGCCGCAGCAGCAGTGATTTTGTCTACTACTGACGGAGGTGACAGGCCTATCGCTTTTTATAGCACGATTTTGTCGCTTACAGAACTGAAATATGATTATGCCAACAAGTTGTTAGTGGTTTTAACTAAACTACTGAAGAAGTACGGGTACCTTCTAGCGGAGAAACTTATAACAATTTCAACACAATCAAGGGAACTGATACAAAAGTACAACAGATGCAACGATAGCAAGAACTACAATTTACGTGAAATCAGAAGTTTGAACCTCTTATCTGCCTATAAAATCTCTTTGGAGCTGATCACAAAGAAAACCAACCCTCTCTCTGAATATTTATTACATAATAATATTGGTAATGAAGCTGAGAACATTGCAATTGCCGGTCAAGATTGCAATATGGAAGAAGAGGCGGAGTCTCCAGCTACGCCCCTCCCACCGAGCGCTGTGATTGGCTCAGCCGCAAGTGAACTGACCAATCAGAGCGACACAAGAAAAACCTAAACAGAAGGTGTAATAGACAGACCTTTAAACTCATTCATCTATGAAATACCTTCACCAGACTTAAAAAAAAAGAGTTATGCTGAAGCCACAAGGAAGAATGTGGCGTACACCACGGTCATAAATTCCCAAAAAGGCAGGAACGAAAGGGATTTAAATGACCAAAATGTAAACAAAGAACATTCTTCGAATACTTTCCGTGGGAAAATTAATGAATGGGAAAGGGAAAGGTTGACGTTAGCTGAGAGACTTCAAATAGAAAAAATAAAGATAAATTTAATAATAAAATAACTACTGTGAAAGCAGATGAATTAAATGATGCCTTACCAATGAATACTAGAATAAATTTGATCCAAAATTGTAATGACGCTCATTTAGAGCTAATAAAACGATTTAGAAAAGAAATAGATTATACCGAAATAAGTAAAGACCAAAAAGATGATTTTATAAATTCACTGCTTGCTGGTGAGGAAAAGAGTTCCTTAATTATTAAAAAACAAGAGTTCTGGTTTAAAAAGAAACAGATTTTTTTATATGTCGATATCTCTTTAAACTATGCCAGAGTCATCCTCCCAAGCGTCAGAGTTGCCGATCTCATACGTATGACGCACCTGCAGGGGCATCTGGGCATCTCACGCTGCCATACTGTCTTGAAGGCTGATTTTGTGTTTAAAAATATGCATCAAAAGGTCAAAGAAGTAGTCCGCTCCTGTGCTCAATGCCAGATCTCCAAAGTCGGACGTGGAATCAATCCAATTTACGGGAAGTACAAAGAAGTTTCCTATAAGTTTGAAGTTATCCATGTAGATGTCCTTAAGTTACCTTCCTGTCGTGGCTACAAGTATCTATTAACTCTCATTGACCGATACTCGCACGATGTGTGGGCTTTCCCGCTCAAGGATGTCACCAAAGAGACAATAGTTCAAACTTTGATCAACCAGCTAATTCCGCACTGTGGAATTCCCAGCCGCCTCGTCTCAGATAATGGCACAAACTTTACTTCACAATTATTTGAGAGCGTGTGCAAGCTATTAGGGATACTTCACACCACGACCAGCACTTACAACGCCCCCGCGAACGGGAAATGCGAGATGTTAAACAAGATGATCATTAACAGCATTAGAACCATGCTGGCGGAGCCAACTATGAAAACACAAGAATGGTTGGATGTCTTGCCCTTCGTCCTATTCGCTCTGCGATTAGCACCCATCTCTCAGAGTGGCATAAGCCCCAGCAAGTTATTGTACGGCCAGAATATAAACATTCCTGATGGCTTAGTAAGCACTTCTGTCACAGACGGTCCAAAATCATACGACTCCTACATTGAAAGAATAACAGAATTGATGGCCAAGACCTGAGCTCAAAGAACAAATCTGCGAAATCGTAACATCTTTCTCCCTAAGAATTTGAAAGAGGCAAAATTTCTATTAGTAAAAAGTCAACAATGCAATGTCGGAAAGCTGTCAGCAAAGTACCACGGCCCCTATAGAATTGTTAAGATCACAAACAGTAATGCTCATATAATAAAAGGTGATAAAGTAGTAGTTGAAAGCTTAAGAAATGTTAAAATCTTCTACGAACCAGTCCCCGACCCTTCTGACCGAAAGAAAAACTCGGAATAAATGAAATAGAGGAAGGAAGTGGGAGATAAAAGTGAATAGCTCTTGAGAAAAATAAGAGTCAAAGACGATGATATAGTAATTAATACGAGTGCAAAGTCATTTGTTAAAGGTATTATTTATCCATTATTTGTAGTTCTTTCCCCTTTTTCAAGTAGTATATTCATCTATTCTTCTTTCTACTATCCTATGCATTTCATGTATCACTCAGAAGGAGGGTGAGGAGAAATACCTGTGAAACCAAGACCACAAGCATCACTTGTGGTCTTGAGACAGTTATTTCTCTTTACAAACCGAGATCACCAAGATTGAGCCGAAGTTAAGACAGTAGAAATTTGTAAGACATCTGCATGCATGTGAAAGAAGGGATGCAAACCTGTAAGAGGGTATTGCAAGTCTCCTGCATACCCTTTTAAATATAAAGGTGTTTCTCCTCCCATTCTTGTTGTAAACTCAAAATGTCTTGGCTCTTCTCCTAGCAACAAGGAGAAGGGCCAAAGAAAAGAGAGCTGTGATTGGCTGAAAGCGGGAATGCCACGCTGAGGCCCATTACACTCGAGATCTTTTAGTTAGGATCTCGAGCAATGAGGTCATGTTAGAGATAGGTCCGTGCCCATTAGTGATATAGTTAAAATTACGAGTGTTTTTAAAGTTATTAAAACGATATTAATGTGCATATTAACCTGCAATTTATCAAGTTGAATATTTCATGTCATATATCAATCCACTAATTCAATAAAGCCACTACATAGAAAGATTTCTCATTAATCCACCGGCAGATTTATAGTTCAGTAATTAATATTCAGGGGGATTAAAGCGAGTTTAATCCATTAACCCATATATATATATATATATATATATATATATATATATATATATATATATATATATATATATATATATATATATATATATCTGGTATATATATATATATATATATATATATATATATATATATGGTAATAGTTGAGATTAGCGTAGATAGACCAAATATCGATATTTTTCCCGATAATCGTTTTTTTTTTAATCTTTTGTCCCCATGTAAGAGGACTAAAAAAGCTCAGCCAAATTTCACTCATATATGCTAAATATATATGCTAAATACATTCACTCTTCCAATTTTTTTATTTTTTTTTTTTTAATTTTTTTAGAACTCAATAAGTTTAGGTTATTATTAAGTTTTTACAGTATACACAGTAAATATGTGTGTACTTAACAAAACTTATCATAACTTTATTGATTTTTCGAACGTAAAAAGAAATAATATATGAAAACATCTAATAACGTTGCTTATAAATATAAATTGTGATGGTGACAATTTTTTATTAACATGTGGCAGAGTTGCTTCATACCCATATCAAAACATCGATTACTTTTAAAAAATATCGATTATTTTAACTACGCTAATCTCAATTATTACCATAAATAAATATATATATATATATATATATATATATATATATATATATATATATATATATATATATATATATATATATATATATATATTTTTTTTTAAAAAAATAATATATTTATATATATATATATATATATATATATATATATATATATATATATATATATATATATATATATATATATATATATATATATATATATATATATATATATATATATATATATATATATATATATATATATACATATTTATATATATATATATATATATATATATATATATATATATATATATATATATATATATATATATATATATATATATATATATATATATATATATATATATATATATATATATATATAAATATATATATATATATATATATATATATATATATATATATATATATATATATATATATATATATATATATATATATATATATATATATATATATTTTTATGGTAAATATTAAATTGCGGTAAAAGCAATGTTATAGTGTAAAATATTAAGAGGAGATGAGGGAGGGACAGGGTGAAACCCGTGATAACGCCTTACGGGGAGCTCGTTCGCTTTAAGCTGTTCCTGAATCTAACTTTTGGGTTAGAGCAGTGTTTCTCAACCTTTTTTTATTTGTGCCCCGCTTTTCCGTATCAATTTATGTCGCGCCCCCTTCCAATTATTTTGTGTATATATATATATATATATATATATATATATATATATATATTAATGAATATATATATATATATATATATATATATATATATATATATATATATATATATATATATATATATATATATATATATATATATATATATATATATATATATATATATTAAGAATTAAGATACCCTTGCAATCTTCTTGGAAGAGGAAAAACGCGAGGAATCGAAGAAGTTTCGAGACACCTTATTTGTGATGGAATTAAGCTACTTAATTGGTGGACATATTCGATAAACTAAGTATATTAAACCTTAAACTCCAAGAACAAATAAACATATTTTACAGATGAGTGACACAGTAAATGCTTTTTTGTAGAAAATTAGAGTTATGGAACACCAAAATAATGGAAAAAAAATTAGAAATGTTTACAAATGTGGATGAATTTGGTAAAACATGCACGGCAGAAGAGCAACATATCAATATATTATTAGCTACTATTGAAAATCATTTAACGATGCTGAGGAAGAATTTTATAAACTATTTTATAAATGACGACAACATATCAGCTAAATACCAGTGGGTTAGAAACCCCTTTGAAAACGTTCCTGAAGGTCTTTCTATGGAAGAAGAACAATTTATAAACTTCATTCACGTCAAGCAACGAAATCAAAACAGAATTTCCTTCTAAATCAC
>JABUQX010094451.1:32500-42500 GCA_015478945.1 Trachelipus rathkii | reverse complement strand
AACCAAGGGTTGAGGGTTCAAAATACAAATATAAAACTTGCCAATTTGTAACCTCATATTAACAGAAAAAGTTAGATGACCAACTGAGATTATTAAGTAATAGAAGGAAGCTAGAGAAAAGTAAGCAAAATGAAGAAGGGAATACAAAGGAAGAGAGTTTCAAAGTACCGACGCATATCATACCCTATCAAAGATCTTGATTTGCAATGAGCAACCGCACAAGGCTACAAATAGTTCCAAAGAATGGAAGGCTATAAATCTGAGAGACAGGTTAACATATCTCCAATAGAGCTCGAGCGACTAATGCTATGCCGATGATCGGAAAGATAGGAATAAGATGCCAGACGATTCAAAAATATAAGGATCTTAGACATGCAAGTGAGAACATTACGCCTATATATTTAGAAAGGTGACAGTTTCTTTCTTTCTTCGGAATAGGTTGGAAATATGTGCGACTCTCACACTGAGGTAAAGTGTTAATACTGAGGCACAGAGAGTATAATCGAACTAGGTACGGCGCCATCTCAGACTCACCCTCCCCAAAAACTCGGGGAGAAGTGGCATCCGGCTCGCTTGCCTTATTAACGTTCTTAGATTTCATGAGCCAATGAACCCAATCAAATGTAAACACAGGTAAAGCATTGGTCACTTGACAGAGGAAGGAGTATTTGGAAGATTTCCAGAGTCGTTTAGGGTTAATCTTGAGGAAAACAGATGGTTAAATAATTATTCATTTCAGATGGAGAAAACCATCAAAGCAAATAAGAAAGGAAAAGGCAAATATGCAGATATTATTAGAGATATTTTGTGAAAGATTTGTCAGTAGCAAAACTACGAGGTCAGTTCAATTTTGTTTACTGAACATCCTCTTTGCTTCGAATAATATCAGAGCAACTATTCAGAGTTTAAAAAAATAGTGAGTTCGATAGCAGAACGAGAATATTTCCACTCCTTATTCACAATGCATCTAGTCTGAATGGCGCGTGAGAGCAAGCAAGATCGAAGTGTGGGTTTTGAAGAGAAGGATTAGAAGTATAAGGAAAAAACCTCTTCATCCGATCGTCGATTATTACAGTCCACCACCTTATCGGAAGAAGCAGAGGCATCTTCGCAGTTAAGCAATCATTCCAGGGATAGTTAGAGCAAAGTAATGCCAAGTCCACCAGTCAAAATTAGGATGTAGCTGTTGGAGAGAAAGCATTAAAGTTTAGAATTATAATGCTTTGTTTAGATTTACCAATAGGAAAGAAGATATTGGATTATGCATAGAATGACCAGCGATGAAGCTTAAGTCAAGGGTGCGCCAGATTTGGTTGAGACAATGAGTAATATGAGAGGTTCCTTAATAAGCTTCTCCAGATCGTTGAGAATGTTTGTGATTCGGTCTCTTTCCATTCTTGATCAGTGTGATAGGACCCCAACCACTAATTGTAGGTAATAATAATAATAATAATAATAATAATAATAATAATAATAATAATAATAATAATAATAATAATAATAATAATAAAGTCGAATAGCAATAAAAATTAAGTGAGACTAGATCTTAAATCTAGCAGAAGACAGTAGACTATTAAAAAAAAAAAAAAAAAAAAAAAAAAAACTAGTTTAACCTTAAAATCAAAACTTTGATTTTATATATATATATATATATATATATATATATATATATATATATATATATATATATATATATATATATATATATATATATATATATATATATATATATATATATATATACATACTTATCTCTGCCCCTGGCCCACCTCAATTGGAGGGCCACACTGCTTCCAGGAAGCCGGCCACCGCTCTTGGGCGGTTCCACAGGTCGAGAAGGGTAGATATAGAGAAGTCGGCACGGGGGCGTCGAGAGCGGAGCACCCCAGAAGGAGGTGCTCCATTGTATCCTGGGAATTGTGACATCTGGTGCAGGTGGGGGAGGTAACATTGTCTAGTTTGAATCTATATTTATGTAATAACCCTTTGATGAGTTAATACAGTGATAATGAAAAGGGGTAATTACTTTTTATTTTTATTTCTAAGACTAATTAAATCAGGTGGTAAATAATGGTATCAATATTAACAGTTAACACAATGGGTCAGTTCACAGTCATTAATAATATGGGTGAAGGTTAATATCATAATTTTTATATTCAAACACAAAATTCCGGCCTTTTAACAAGACGACACACAATGCGACTTCTCTTCTTGTATCTTGAAGCCTAACTGCCCTTGCCTTCCCTTCAAAAGCCAGGCATTCTCGGGTAGCATTTTGCAGTGACTCATTTTTACAACAATGGAGTCATTCGGAAGAGTCGTTAAATATTTTTCTTACATAATAAAATAATAATTAAAATTTAATGTACGGATGCATATATCAAGTATACATAGTTATTATATATAGTAAGGGTAGAGAATCTGCCCTTACAAGTTTTTTTTTTTTTTTTTTTTTTTTTTTTTTTTTTTTTTTTTTTTTTTTTTTTTTCTCTGTTGAATTTCAAAATTTTATTTCTACAATACTATTAAAACGAAACAGATATAACCAGACCTTATTAATTTTACAATATCCAATACAATATTGATTTCGTTTCAATAACCTCTATTACAGAACGTAAGACCGCCTTAATTTAAGAAGATAAAATTATTCCATTAAATTGAGACAAGATAAGGGTAAGAGTGAATTTCGTATTTGACGGGAGGAGCCAGAAGCCTCATTATCTATTGAAACATTACGAAGCGTATCGGGATCAATCATGTAATCATAATTAAAGTCAATAATAAACCCATATTTCTCTAAAAAAGCTATACCCAAAATATTAAAACTAATTTCGGCAGCGAATGCCCATAATTCAAATTGTCTTCCAAGCCCAATATCGATCTTAATTAATTTCTTATTATAAATAGATATCAATGTCCCGTTAGCCGCAGTCACAGATCCTATTATACCCCCACTCCTATCTGCCTTTGAAGGTCGTATTAAATTTAAAGAACTTCCCCAATCTATTAAATAATTATTCATACTCTTCCTATCAGTAATGGAATAAAAGTTCATAAAAATCGCCCTCTTAGTCATCGCCGTTCCAACATTAAAACAATTTTTCTTTAAAAAAGTCGTATCCCTTTCGTTTCCGAAATTTATCCAATTAACACCATCATAATTTTCGCTATCATCATCATTTATTATTATTATTATTATTATTGTTATTATTATTATTACTTTCGCTTTTATTATTACTATCATTATTATTATTATTATTATTATTATTATTATTATTATTATTATTATTATTATTATTATTATTATTATTTTTATTCTCATTATTATTATTATTATTATTATTATTATTATTATTTTTATTCTCATTATTATTATTATTATTATTATTATTATTATTATTATTATTATTATTATTAGCAGAATAGTAATTCAATGCTCTACTTTCTTCCTCGATTCGCTCCTGGGAGCTTAAGTCACAAGTGCTACGATACCCTTCTTCCCGCAATTCATTCATTTCAGTATTTTTAACCATCCCGTTTTCTACATCTTTACTTAAACTACCCTCTTGCTCCGCATGCGTCGAGCTACAGACTGAAATAACACCAGCTTTTGCCTCCGTGCTTTCTCCTGTCTCAGCAGGGGAATGAATTGGTTCATGGGGGGGAACGACCACTCCCCCACCAGAGTTGCTCTCTGAGATAGCAGTTACAGCAATACCATTTACATCCTCGTCCCTAATTTCGTTCTCGTAATTAAGAGTTCTATTACTAGCATGTTCATTATTACAGTCAGTATTTCTAACATATTTATACCTAGTATTATAACAAGCGTTTCTATTATAATTATAATTATTACAAATTCCACTATGATTCACATTTCTACTATTATAATTATTATCAGAGTTGATAGATCTAGTCCATTTATACACATTATTATGATTAATATTTCTATATTGCCTATAATTAAAATTATTAAAAGTACCTCTTCTGTAACATGCATTTTTAAAATCATTAGCGTAATATCTTCTTCTTCGACGGGAAACATTCTGCTCTCCCCCCGGATATCTCGGATAACCCCCATAAGTAAACCCCCCAAAATTCCTATACCGAATACCAGCAAAATGTCTGTAATTATGGCTATAATTCCTACCGTTATTATGATTATTATTATTATTATAATAACAATATCTTCCATTATTATAATTATTACTATGACTATCATTATAATGATCATTGTAAAAATTATTTCTACTAAAATTATTATGATTATTATTATAAAACCATTTTCTACTATTACAGTTATTATTGTGACTATTATAATGACTATTGTAAAAATTATTTCTACTAAAATTATTATGATTATTATTATAAAACCATTTTCTACTATTACAGTTATTATTGTGACTATTATTATAATGACTATTGTAAAAGTTATTTCTAAAATTGTTACCTCTAATATTAAAATTTTTCCGTCTAAAGTAAGTATTTTGCCATGTATTTATTCCCCCTTGGCTTGTCGAAGCCATTGGGGAGTCTAAGCGTTTCCCTGCCTTGAATTTTGACTGTCAATGTTGATTGTAGAGTTTCTTGAAGTCTCGTATATTGTCTTCATTAGATTTGTGATTGTTCCAATTAGAGAAATCATTTCTTCCGTGTTTTTTTTTGTATAGCTATCAGGTGGTCTATCTTGTTTTCGTGAGTTGAAGATTCTCCTTGTCCATTTTGAGAAAGGTTGTCTGCCTCCCTTGTTCCCCCATTCTGGAGAAATTCGTGAGGGACAGGAGGGTTGGGGCTTGAGATTTCAGGGCAAGTTACAAGAGTCATTTTGCTTCCTTGTTTCAAATTTGGGTGAAACTTCTTAAAGTTGGGCAAATTTTAACGGTTTTTCTTTTTTCGTTTAGGGGAAAGTTTTTAAGCCTATTGCGATAGGGTTTCTTATTTCACTGCTTTTTCGGGGAATTTGAACTGTTTTTTTTTTTTTTTTTTTTTGTGTGTGTTTGTGTTTTGAATTGGCACTTTTTTTCACTTCACTGTCTTAATTAGGCACTGTTTGAATTAATTTACTGTTTGACACTCTTCAGATCAGTTAGGTATGGGAGTTGTTCGAGTCACTCTGGGGTCACCATTCTTTGTAATAACCCTTTGATGAGTTAATACAGTGATAATGAAAAGGGGTAATTACTTTTTATTTTTATTTCTAAGACTAATTAAATCAGGTGGTAAATAATGGTATCAATATTAACAGTTAACACAATGGGTCAGTTCACAGTCATTAATAATATTGGTGAAGGTTAATATCATAATTTTTATATTCAAACACAAAATTCCGGCCTTTAACAAGCCGACACACAATGCGACTTCTCTTCTTGTATCTTGAAGCCTAATTTTAATGCATCTCTCTTCTTATGATACGAGACGCTAACTGCCCGTGCCTTCCCTCTCGGGCAGCATTTTGCAGCGACTCATTTTTACAACAATGGAGTCATTCGGAAGAGTCGTTAAATATTTTTCTTACATAATAAAATAATAATTAAAATTTAATGTACGGATGCATATATCAAGTATACATAGTTATTATATATAGTAAGGGTAGAGAATCTGCCCTTACATTTATATTGTAAAAGTTATGGGTGGTGACCTGATCTGCTCCGGGCGAGGTCAATTTGGCCTCTTCTGGACAGTGTTTCTTCTATAGGTGAAATTTTCGGGGAGGAGGAGTTTAGTAAATTGTTATTGGGGCGGCTTTGTAGGTACGTGTTAGTTAGTTGTGAATGGATATGAGTGAGTCATGTCTTATTGGGAGGAGTAGGGGGAATAATGTTGTAGATGTCATTATATAATTTGGCTTGTGAGGGAAGGTAGGGATTTTTTAGTCTGTGTCTGAGGTTGAGAATATTTAAGTATTTGATGGGTGGGTTGGATTTAGGGTTTTCTGGTAGAATTGGTCTCACCATCTCCAGGTGGGTGGAGATAGGAAGATGTAAGTCTCGTCATGTAAATGGTGGATGGGGGTAGTTTTGGTGCATCCGTGATAATTTAAGGGACGGTGTTTTTGTGTGATTTGTAATTTTGTATTAGATTTTGACAGTGCAGGGAACCATGGGGAGGCATAGTTTATATTTGTTCTGGGGAGTTGTTTATAAGTGGTGGTAAGGGTATGTTTCCTGTCACTGAAGCTGTGTTGGGAAAGGGTTCGGAGGGTGTTTAAATTCCGTCGAGTTGCCGAGGTAATTTGGTCGATGGGGGGGAACGTCATGTGTGTATCATAGGTAAGTTCTAATATTTTTGGGGGTTTTGTTTATATATATATATAGCATATATATATATATATATATATATATATATATATATATATAAGTTATATATATATATATATATATATATATATATATATATATATATATATATATATATATATATATATATATATATTTATATATATTTATATATATATATATATATATATATATATATATATATATATATATATATATAGTGTATATATATATTTGTTTATATATATATATATATATATATATATATATATATATATATATATAATATAAATTTCTCATCTTATTTTCAATTTTGTAATTTTCAGAGGAAGACGAAGAAGGAGAATTTAGATTTCAATAAATAACAAACGAAATAAATGAGATGTTTATTGTCTTATTTTCACAGGAATTTATTTAGAAACAATGTTTTCTTTTACTCCTCGAAAAGCAAAGAGAAAAAGAGAGACTCTGAGATTGAAAAGAAACGCAAGAGTGACTTCATCATAATTAACTTTTTTGGGGGGAGAAAAACAAAACAAGAGTAAAATAGAACAAAATCTTTTTATAATTTGAAAAACTTATAAAAATGTTAATTGATTATTTTTTAAATTTATTGAATATATATATATATATATATATATATATATATATATATATATAGACATAAATATGTGTTTATATATTATATATATATATATATATATATATATATATATATATATATATATATATATATATATATATATATATATATATATATATATATATATATATATATATATATATATATATATATATATATATATATATATTTATATATATATTATATATATATATATATATATATATATATATATATATATATATATATATAGGGGGGTGTCAAATTTTTTGACTTTCTTTTTCAAAAATGAGGAGGGGGGGGGTCAGAAAGTTGTGTTTTGGTTAGAGATTCAAAATTATATTTACAAGAACTGGCCATTACATTGGTTTTCTAGGTAAATAGCTATTTCAAATTCGTGACATTTTTACGTTTCATGTAAAATTCTCAGCAAATTGTCTTCTCTAAAGAAGTGCCTTCTTATCATTATTTCTGTCTGTACTTTTGCTCTAAGGTTAAGAATATACTTATATTATACTGTAACATCTGTAAAAAACTTTAATGTCACTCGTAAAAGTTTTAAACTAGCAATACTCATTTGCCGCTGAGTGTCTTTTTATTAATTTTTATTAATATCATACAAATAGTGATATTTTCTTGTTTTTCTTTTTCCAGGTACGAATAGTTTCTTCCACTTGCAAAATCTGAAAATTCGGAACCATGGCTAGTAAAAGGAAGACAAGACTGAAAACTTCCACTTACATGAGTAACTTCACTGGAACTGGTCAAGAAATGCTGCCTTCTGAACTCCCAACTCTACGTGATGTCCTAAGATATGGGATTCTGCTAAGAAAGCAGAGTGGAGAGAATGCCAGAAATTACCCAGCAGCCACTCTTGCAAAGGATATTTATCCAAAAGTGCTTGAAAAGTGGGAGCTAGCAAACAGTTGTTTTGTGGTGTCAATTTTAAATTCGAGAGTCACAGTCCTGAAGAAGATAGAAGAAAAGTGGGAAAAGGCCAAAAACATATCACTTAGCAGAGGAAACTGGAATTGAAAGAGGCTTTCTCTTATAGCAACGTTAGACAAGCTCTTTCACATCCTCAGTTGCAAGTGTGAGATTAAGCTATATTCAGAATTTGAGGGTCCATGTCCAGGTGGTGCTGACTTTAAACATGAAGTGCACATCTCCTGATCTTGTTCTAAAGAAAGATCCCTGTCAAAGAACTAGTGTTTATTAATAATCAAAGAGAGAAGGTTTGAATTTGTTGGACAGCATCAAATTGGATTACCAGACTACTTGAGCACTGAAGACAAATTAAAAAGCAAGAGGCAAGAAGATGAATTAAGAAGAATTTCTGAACATAAAAAGGGAAGGAAGAGTTAACATTACAACCAAAGGAAGTTCTTTTCTCCGACGAAGATGAAGAGCGAACTGATGTTACAGATGAAGAATCTGACGATCCTTTGCAAATTTCATGTGATGATTTTGATGTACATTCTACTTCAAGTACAAGTCAGTATAATACATTACAATTGCGCAATGTTGCATTGCAAAGTATTAGGTATGGTGTCGGTCTACGTTCTACAGCTGCCATTACAACAGCTGCATTTTGGATGTTGAAGAATACTGAAGGAAACAGGGAGACTTGTGGTTGTTCACACAAAGTAAATGGTCACAAGAAAAAGTCATGAAATCACTTGATGACGAATTTCATGCTCGATGCCGGATAGGCAATATCGAATGTATCTTATTTGATGTTCGCAAAGATTCCCCTAAAGTTCTGTTACAAGCAGATAACTCTCATCTGTTTCCAAGTATTGTGAAAGAAGAGCATTACTCCAGATAAAGACTTAACGAAAAGGAAACCTGCTGAAGTTATTGCTAACCATCTTGTGGATTTCTATAAGGAAAACAACATTGATGAATGTTTGCAAGCTATTGGTGGTGACTCAGCGAATGTTAACACTGGTTGGGAAGGAGGAGTCATGCATTGGGTTGAGGCAAAGCTGAATCGTAAACTCATCTGGTTGGTTTGTGCTCTTCATACTAATGAGCTAAATTTGCGGCACTTGATCACAGATTGGATGGAAAAACTTTCCCTAACAACAAGTGGAGTGGTAAGATTGGCAACATGCTTGATACTGCAACAGAACTAGAAATCAATTCCTCATTTGTCAGAATATCCTTTCCAGAGCCTTTGGTTCCATTGAGTGACTCTGTTATCAAAGATCTCTCTACATATCAGGCTTATGGTTACAGGATAACTCAGGCCATAAGGGCAGGTGTTCTTACAACTGATCTGACATTATTAGAAATTGGTCCTGTAAGTCACTCTCGTTGGTTAACAACTGCAAATAGGATTTGTCGCATATGGGTTTCAAAACATGGCCTTAAAGGCAACAACTTGAAGACGTTACAACTGCTTGTGGAATACATTGTTGGCGTTTACTATCCCTGCTTGTTTACAATCAAATTGAAGTTCTCTGGTGGAAGGACCTCGTAACATTTTTTATCAATTGAAGCTCCTAAAATCTCAGAAGAAGGCAGTGGCAGATATTGTTTTGCCAACAATCAAACATTTATCGTGGTTCGCATTTAGTGAAATGGTGCTTCAGACACTTTTATACTCGGAAGACCAAGAAGAAAGGAAAGCAGGGGTTCAGAAGATAATTGAATTAAGGAATGAAGATGATGATACAACAGGAGACCTATCTGCTCGGCCTAGGAAAACACCTGCAGTGGGGGCAAATGCAACTTCACTTTTGGAACTGATAGACTGGTCAGAAAAAGTGTATGATCCTCCACTTACTTGTAAACTCAAAATATCAGAGATAAGAAAGTTTATTGAAGAACCAATGCAAGTTCCAAAGTGACCATGTCATGGACAGTCCATAGGGAGGTGTGTGAAACAAGTAACAGAGGCTTCTGGCAAAGTGTATACTCATGAGAAAAGAGAAGGGATATATATGATATATATATATATATATATATATATATATATATATATATATATATATATATATATATATATATATATATATATATATATATATATATATATATATATATATATATATATATTATATATCTGTATATGTATATATATGTATATATATATATT
>JABUQX010094451.1:0-22500 GCA_015478945.1 Trachelipus rathkii | reverse complement strand
TTTGCACATAAGAGAATGGATTAAAGTATGGGGAGGAGAGGGCTTTCTTTTAGACTTAAGTCATGTTATTCTACATAATTATTCTGTTTCCGGTGCATGTTTGGGTAATTTGCCTACAATTTGTTGTGAGCCGTGAAGATGAATAAAAGAGAATATATATATATATATATATATATATATATATATATATATATATATATATATAATTTATATATATATATATATATATATATATATATATATATATATATATATATAACAGATTAATAAAAATATATATATATATATATATATATATATATATATATATATATATATATATATATATATATATATATATATATATATATATATATATATATATATAATTTAAACATTTGTAATACCGCAATTGACAAGTTGGAAAATAGAGAACACTCACGATAAGATAAGAAAGACTTGTCTCATTTGAGGATGAATCACGGCATATTGAGACTGAGAAACAATGTACTCGAAACCTTACAGTCGAACCATCATCAAACCCAAAATGTTTGAATAAAGAACAAGTTTCAAGCGAAGGAGTTCTCGTCACACCCTGTCCTTCCCTCTCTTTCTAAGTTTCTAAATTATTTAAATATCACAATAACCGCAATTAATAGGTTAGAAAATAAAGAATCCTTAACGGAAAATAAAGAAGACTTGCCTCTTCTGATGTAAAACTACCTCATGTTGCGACTGAGAAACGACGAACTTGAATTTTAATACTTGAGCTATCTTCGGGCAAAATATAGAGCTAAACTCATTTTTCTTGGATACAACATATAAGAACGAACCCAAGACTTTCTTTCCTGTAAATTTGTTCGGTGGAGTTTGTGAAAACGTAGCTTCACGATATCTGATTGTAGGTCGTTTGTTCTAGACCTAAGGAAATCCCATTCTTATAAATTTTTGTAGGACTCTTTTAAAGTTGATATCATTCCTAGTGTTCAGAAGTATAAACTTCAAGGTATCTTCTTGTTACATTAGTAGTCAACGCATTGCAACTGGTTTCATGATCCTGGCTGATATCATTCTTCCTTTTCAGAATATTATAAAACTTAGTCTTTTATCATTAAGCTGTCAGCATCTTTTGCTGGTATTAACATATCAAAACGCTTTAATTTCAATTGATATCAACCTAGTTGTTTGCTCATAGAGAAATTTATCAAGTACAACAAAACATCATACTTTATTTCAAGAATATATTATATTTTCATTAAATTTAATTAAAGAGTATTGAATGAGGATCATGTCCACTCTTTACATGTCCACATCTCCACTATTTAAAAACACACTTAATTTTTAAATACCATTCAGTACAAACCTTTCTATATTATTGTACCTCATCGAATACATTTTGGACTCGGCTGACTTCATGTTTCCTAAAGCAAATTAAAATTTCCTTTTTAAACCTTTTTCATATTTACAAGATTTGTCTCAAGTTTGTTATCATCAAAATCTTTGATTATTCGAGTATTAGACTTAGTTTGTAGAATTAATTCTATTTTTATGAGGGAGGGTATTTGACCTTACGATCGACCTTACTCTTTAGCTTTAGGGCACTCCTTTAGGTCAAGAATTCGCGAATCTTGCAACTTTCCAAAATATGGCAGATTCCCTGACACCAACCCCACCTCCAAGTCAAAATAAAAATACCTCGGGGAAAAACATGTCTCAGCCGGTGGGGCAATGAATTACTACTTTTTTATTTTACAATTATTATTATTATTATTATTATTATTATTATTATTATTATTATTATTATTATTATTATTATTATTATTATTATTATTATTATTATTATTATTATTATTATTATTATTATTATTATTATTATTATTATTATTATTATTATTATTATTATTATTATTATTATTATTATTATTATTATTATTATTATTATTATTATTATTTGAAATAGAATATAATTCTTTATTAGCGTTCCCATTATATATATATACTATTATATATATATTATATAGATATTATATATATATATATATTATATATATATAATATCTTATTATATTATATAATATATATATATATATATATATATATATATCAAATTAGCGGCATAAAATTTCTTTATATAGGGAAATAAATCATGTAAAGTGAGCCGAAAACATGGGCGGTTTTTATCTGACGCCCAAAAAATCTAAAATATGACCCCAAATATTTATATGTTTGATAAATGATTATGTATGAGAGCAGTAAAAATTTCAACGACTTTTCGTCTGATGTAAGATATCAGTATATATATATATTATATATATATATATATATATATATGAATATATATATATATATATATAATATGTTGTGATGTGCAGACTATATTATATATACGATATAAGAAAAGCTATATTATAACTTATATATATATATACTATATATATATATATATAGTATATATATTATATTATATATTAAGATTTTATACTGTTCGGTCGGACTTTTGCAAAATTCCGATCGCATCCGGAATTTATTTCCTTTCTGAAAAGTAACTCTTAGCATCACATATAAACATTTCTTCAGCTCTCAATTAGGAACGACCGGGGCCGCCCCGGCCCCGGCCAAAAATCAGGAAAAAATATATTTTAATATCCATATACTATGTGTTATAAATTGCTGCAAAATATAAGACATATCTAAGTAATATAATGTGCGTGAATTGTGTAAGGAGTATGATTTCAAATAAAATTGAGGCCAAATTATATTTCCGAGTTTTTAACATAAAATATTCGAAATTTATATATCAACGAATTCGGAAAAGGAAATAAAGTATAATTGTTAAAAATATTAAGTATATTTATTTAAAGTAAATAATCTGTTGCTTGCAATAATTTCAATTCTTTTCAAATTATTTATTTAACGTTGATTTTCGATATATATTATAATTATAATTATTATTTTATAAAATAGAAGTAATTAAATTAGTTTATATATTATCTATTATATTAATATATATATAGCTATATATTAATATATATATAATACTTATAATATATATACTATATATATAATATATATATGAGATAATATATAATATATATATATTATATATATATAAATAATAAACAACTTATTCTTCTAGAAATCAATTATTTTCTAAAAATTCTTTTCGAAATATGTTATTTATTGTATTAATTAAATGTATTTCTTATTTTATGATTACAATTATTAATTAATGAAATTATATTTTAATTTTACACTAATGTTAAGACTTTCAGTGTTTTTGGCTTATTCTAATTTTAGCTAAGCCCGGCCCCGGCCCGGCCCCAGGCAGAATTCCGCCCCGGTCGTCTTTATTGAATGGTCGTTAATTTTTTTAAATAAGATTGTATCTTACAGCCACTACTAACTACGTTTTACCTACATTGCATTCTTTAAGTGTAGAAAGTGGATAATAGGTTAATTGTCTATACACATAGCCACTACAGATGTCAACTTCATAATTCAGAATGCAACTTTTACTTTTTTTTTAATTTCCAAGACAACCTCTTCTCAAAACAAGTTCCCATTGAAAGAAAATTTAAAGAACAACAATGCATATTAACTACATAATACAGAATCCATTTTTATTCCTACCAAACCTATTTTAAAAGTTGCAATTAACAATTAGTTAGCTATCACACCCAGTAAACAATCAAGATGAATACTTTATTTTGATGAAGTATTTTCTCGAAACACCAAAAATGATTCTTTTTATTTAAAATTATTTGATCTTCAGTTTTGCATATGTCTTATATGAAGAACTTGCTCTTTTCAGTGAACTCGAAAACTTTAGGGAAAACAGAGGTTAAAGCGATAGGACAATAGTTGGATGTTAACTGGGATCTCGCTTCTTCAACACATGCTGGATGAATGCACTCCTCCAGCAGGAGGAAAAAGTTGAAGATGATGGGCAGTGAGGAAACGCAACACCAATGTAGGTTGCAAGCTTAGAAGCCCATGTTTTGAGAACCACTGGAGGAATAACTTCTTCACTCTCGACCTTCTTAGGGTTAAGCTCAGAGAGTGATTAAATAACATTTTAATGAGTTGAAAGGAGGGGGAGAGGAGGAATAGCTCTTGAACCGCCTAGAGGGAATTTAAAGGGAAAAGATTGAAAAAACAGTTCAGCCTTAGCAGAAGTTAAGACAGCAGTATTACCAGCAAAGATACCAGAGGAGAGAGAGAGAGAGAGAGAGAGAGGAGAGAAGAGAATGAGAGAGAGAGAGAGAGAGAGGAGAGAGAGAGAAGGAGAGAAAGAGAGAGAGAGAGAGAGAAGCAAAGTTGTACTTGACATTTTAAAATTGCAAAATGTTGGAAAGATTGTCAGGTGTAGGAACCAAAAAGATTGCTACATATTCTACGGAAGAAAAGTTTTTTTTTGTATGTCGAAGAGCCGATTTTTTTTTCCTTTAGACACTTTAAATTTAATTGTTTCTTTTGAGTGCTTTAAATAAATATTTTGGCTCAAATACTTAAAAAACATTAATATAAATGATATAAACACTATAAATAAAAAAATTTTAAATATTGATTTTAAAGGTTAAAAAAAAACCACACACACACATAGACCAAATAACACATGGTTTTAATTGTTTTTTAATAAAAAAAAACTTTTTTGTTTTTTAAAAGAACCCATTTTTTCCCCTGATATAATATATATATATATATTATATAATATATATAGTACTATAATATATATATATCATATAATATATATATATTATAATATACTATATATTATATATATATACTATATATATATATAATATATATAGTATATATATATATAATCTATATATATATATATATATAAAAATATAAATATATATTATAATATAATATTTATATAATAATATATATATATATATATATATATAAGTACTATTCAGCTCGTCTAAACATATTATAGCTATATATATTATATTCATTATATTAACTATCAATTTTATTTCTATAATTAAAATTGCACATTAGGTCCTATATATAGTAGCTAATATATATAGCTATACTATATATATTAATATACGTACATATATATATATATATATAATATTATATATATATACTAGATATATAATACTATATAGTATATACTATATCATATATATAACATATACTATATATATACTATGTATACTATATAATATATTAATAATATACTATATATAGCATATATGTGTCGTGCTTAGCACGAGTTACATATAGAAACGTTGTAAGTCTTACAAAGATGGAGCATATGACGAAATGGAAGACAGATTTTTTTTTGTTTTTTTTTTTTTGGCGAAAATGATCAAATCAAATGAAAATAAGGGAAATAAAAGTATAAAAGATTATGACAAATTAAAACAAAAAGCTGTCAAAATTAATCGGTATTAAATAACGATATTTTTCAATCATTATAAAAGTCGATTGTTTGTGCTCAAATCGAAGAATAGCGGAGATCGTGTGTGTGAATTTCAAATATATAAATTTTTTTTTTTAAATATTATGATATATAAGTAGCTTTTTTATATAAACCAGAATTACTGAATAGTTAATTCCCAGAAGACCAAGAAGAGATAAGTTCAATAGAAAATAAGTAAAGAAATAATAAATACTAATAATGTTAAAGCACTAAGGATGCCATGTAAAAACAATATACTGAAATACATGAGTCTTGGCCATCGAATTATTTTAATATTAATGAAAAATTTTGTAAAATACAATAATTCTAAATATCTAATGTGAACATTTTTGGGTGTTAAATTTATTTTAAATTGTATAATATAAATATTATTAATATATAGTATTATATAATTAATATATATTACTTATATACATAATCTATTATATATATATTATATATTATATATATTATAAGATATAGAGAGAGAGAGAAGAGAGAGCCCTTACTCTACTGAAGTCGCCGCAGATATATATAGTATCTATATCTAATATATACTATTATATTAATATTTATATATATTATATATATTATATATTATATATATTACAGTATATATAATATATATTATATAATAAATATATATATATATATCTATGTAGACTATATATAATAATATATAAATCACTATACTTAATTATATATATATATATATATATATATATATATACTATATATATATACTATATATACCATATCATATTATTAATATATATATTATATAGTATATATATATTATTAATATATATATATATATATATATGTATATATAGATTTTTATATACATAGTATGGTACTATATATATATAATATATATATATATTATATATACATATATAATAATATTATAATATATATATATATATATATGTATAATATATATTATATAAGTATATAGTATATATATATATATATGTATATTCATATATATAATATATATATATAATAGTATTTATATTGGAGATTACCATTTTTATTATTATTATAATTGTTATTAGTTTGGCTAATAAAAGAAATAAAAAGTTGTTCAACATTAGTTCCATTTTAAGAGAAACTTTTACGAATACATTCATATCATTACTAAGAGATATAATATGCAACACCGTTCAACTATGATTAATGTGAAATGTAAAATGTGCATGGTTTTGAAATTTTCTGTAATAAAACACAGATTTTCTATTAAGATCCATTTATTTAATTTTTTTTCCTTTTTGTCCTTCAGGCTTTGGCTTATCATTTCTGGAAACCCAAACAAGTTCGCTTCTTTAAATCCCTCTGAGGAAGATAGATAGATAGATAGATAGATATATAGATAGATAGATAGATAGATGAGATAGATAGTAGATAGATAGAAGTGCCAGATAGATAGATAACAGCTAGATAGACTAGCTCGTAGTGTAGATTAGACTAGCTTGAATGATAGAAAGCGACAATAGAAGCATAGTAGATAGAAAGAGAAATAGATAGCATTAGATAGATACGACTACGATGAAAATTCCGTTGCTCGACCAGCCCCAATAGATAGATAGATAGATAGATAGTATGATACGATAATAGATAGATAGATAGATAGATAGATAGATAGATAGATAGATAGATAGATAGATAGATAGATAGATAGATAGATAGATAGATAGATAGATAGATAGATAGATAGATAGAATAGATAGATGAGATAGATAGATAGATAGATAGAGATGATAGTAGATGAAAGCTAGATAGATAGAATCGATAGATACGTACTATGAGGTTCATAAGTAGGGAAACTATAGATAGAGTAAGAGAGTAGGAAGTAAGATAGATAGAGGTTACGATAGATAGATAGTGAAGTTAGATGATAGATAGATAGATAGATGATAGATATGAACATATACGGAGTAGATCATATCATAGACCTCTCTTCTCGATAGCAGCTCAACTATCGTACATCGAACTAGGCTAGCCGCATATACTACATATTATGTATGGATGGATGGTAATGTGTGGTTAGAATAGATAGATTAGATGAGGATATGATAGATAGATAGGATAGATAGATTGGGAGATAGTAGATAGATAGATAGACAGGATAGATAGATAGATAGATAGATAGATAGATGGATAATAGAGAGAGAGAGATGAGAGAGAGAAGAGAGAGAGAGAGAGGAGAAAGAGAGCAGAGAGAGAGAGAGAGGAGAGAGAGAGTGAGAGAAGAGAGCCTTTGTTCTGCATTATACTTTATTTTCTCATACTTTTTTCTTAATGGAATGTACTAATATTTGCTAATTGTGATAATACGCTTAACAAAATTCTTTTCTGAAATTTAGCATATATGATATATATATATAGTATATAATTATATATTATTATATATACATTAGTATATATATATATATATATATATATTATATATTATATATAGACTACATATAATAAGGAAGTAACGGTCAGTAATATATATCTATAATAGTATATTAGAGTACGTAGGTAATATATATATACTTATATATCGGGTGATAATAATATTTATTTATTCTATAGTATACTTATATAGTATACTATATATATATATACTATAATTTATATATATATACTGTATATATATAGGTCTATATACTATTATATTATTATATTATGTGTTTTATTTGTTATTACTATATTATTATTATTATTATTATTATTATTATTATCTATTATCGTATTTATTATTATTATTTATTATTCATTATTATTATTATATTAGTTATTATTATATATAATAATTTATTATTATTGATTTGATTATTTATTATTCATTATATTATATTATTATTATATACTATTCTATTATTGTGTATTATTATTATTGATATTAGAAACAAAATTATTGATTAATTGGTATTTAGTCTGTATGGGGATTTGCAAAGGGCGGTGAAAATAGCGATTAATAGGGGAGCTTCTACTGGCAGGTGTTAGTTGCTATTATTGGTATTGGTGGTAGGTGGCGTTGAGAACTTAAAGGTATTGGATTGCTTTAAAATTAATAGTGCAGAGAGAGTTATGTCTCCTTGGTTATTCAAATTTGTATATGGATGGGTAGTTATGAAAGAATTAGATGATGGGGAGTGGCAGGGGAATGTGTTAGAATATTGAATGATGGAGAATAGAAGAGGATGGAGGGTGCCCCCTATTATTTGATAATGATTTGGTTGCTCTCAAATCTGAAGAAAGTTCGAGAGGATCAGTAGAGGGGTTTTCAATTCAGGGTGTGTAAAGCAGAGGGGATTTGAAAGTAGAACGTAGATACAGACTAAGGTCTATATGGTTGGAGTGAGGACAGTCTTCACGGTGTTGATGTTTACTGTTGGATGGTGAGCAACCTGGCAACGCAGGACCGGAAGGTGCTGGGTTCTACATAATGATTATAATGAGATTATGAATTGAATGCACAAGAGGGATCGCCCGAGAGAATGCATAAGTGTAGGTAGAAAAGTTGTGAATGGCTTAGAAGGTGGTGCCGGCAATTATAAATCTTTGGTGTACACAAGGGGACTAAGTTCTGAGTGTACTATGGTCTTACATGAGGGGTATGTTACTCGCTCTTGCTTTCCCCGATCGCGAGACCCGCACAGCCAGGCCAGCCAGTCCACCGGCCGCCGGCGCGCCCGCTCCCACAGCACGGCGCCCCTACACGCCACGGCGGTGTACCTGTGTTATGTATAGTGTGAATACTAATTTTATAGGAAAAAAAGGGTATAGATCTAAAGTACAATGTTTCAGATGGACAATCTTAGGGGCGTGTTAGATGTGAAAAAAGATTTCTTAATCCTTCTCTCTGTAAATTTAGGAAAATTTTATTATCTTAAAATTTAAATTCTATTTAGAACAAAAGAATCCTCAAGTCATTATCCAAGGAAAATGTCTTTCATCTATTCTGCTAATTTCCAAAACAAAGGACCAATAAAGAAAGATTCCCTTTCTTTCGTTTTTTTTTTTTTTATCATCCAAAAATCTTCTTTAAAATCCAACACACCTTTGGAAATATTCGGTCAAATAAACAATCCATAATTAAGAATACAATTACACCAGTTATCCACGTCACTTGAAACCCCTCCCACTCCACTAATTTTGTAAAGGAGAGTTCTCCAATAATTAAATCATTTTAGCTGGTACTTCACAACTACTTCGAAAGGCAAATGTTATTTAAGTTCTTGTAATAATTTTTTTTCTTGTGTGTTACTAATTCAAGATGTTAGGTTAAAAATTTAAAAATCAATATTTATTTCATGTATTTATTTGATTTATTTAATTTCATTAGTTAAAGACGATAGAAGAGATTAAATCATTAATTTGAATCGAAACTAGTCAGTAAGATAATAAAATATATATATCTGCAGGTAGTGTTTGGATTACAATTACTGGTTGTATTATTCAACTAGTGTTTTAAAGTTTATATCAGTAGGCGAGATTGTGGAATATAAATTATATTGTCGCAATATTATGGCTTTTGAAAGGTTTTTTGTGTAACCCGCAATAATGACCGATTTTATGAGGAATTATAATAATACGATGTATCTTCCAGAAAGTGATTAGAGATAGCTTACATGCAGTTAAAATTATATTTGATTACGCTAGTAATATAAGATATACCGGTGTAAGTACTACGTGTAAAAATACATTTGTTTGGATTATTATATAAGGAAATATTAATATATAATTTTTAGAAAAAATCTTTCCATAAAGCTGGAAAAGTATAATAAAAACTTAGTGTTTTAAAATTCATATATTTTGAGAGTCTGAAAGAAACCGAGATGAAGTACGATATTAAAATATCAATGAAGAGATGAGATTTCTGTAATTTGGTCGAAGAACAAGGCTGCATTTTAGTTATTTATATGGTGGTAGGACAGGGTTATGTTGTGGACCAAAATCTTTTACATTGATAACAGTAATGCCATGGAGAAGATATGAGAACATGATGTACAAGATTTTACCTAATTTTGATATTTAGGATTTTCAAAATTGTGTTTTGAAAAACCTGTAATATATTGTATAAGTCCATTAACAATGCAATTATCGAAAAGCTAATAGCGTGCAGGTTTGTTTTTATTCTTGGAAATACTGCATACTGTGTGGAGCTTGCTCGGAACTCGGAGCATTGGGTAAACAAAAGATGTATCGTACGATATGGAAACCAACGAGTCGTAAGATATTAAATGGAGCATACAAAGAAAGTTGATTGTGCTTGAGGATAGAATATAATTGAGATAATAATGCGTGGAAGGATGATGGCAGGGAATTAGGTCATGTCTAATGTTCGTCATGGTAATATATTATCTTCCACACTGATATTATTTATGTGTGAATGTGGGTTAATTAAGAACTTTAGAGGTATGGAGGCACTTGTTAACTGGATTGTCCCACAACTTTCCAGGCGGTACTGACCCGCTCGAAATTTTCGGTAGAATAGTTGCAAAAGGCTATGTAACCAGCTGATCGCCGTTGCTCTGCCGCATTGGAGAATTGCCACGTATTGTCGATATGATGTATATTAATAACTTCTTGGATTCCTATTAGTGTGAGATGTAGATGGTCAACACTATGTATATAAGAATTTATGCAACATCGTAATATTCCCATCTATTTGATAATGACCATACAGACAATTCAATGGGTATAGGGTATGAATATATATAAATAAAATCATTAATAATCATACAGCACGATTTGCCAATCTTTTTGGTGTGTACTTAGGAAGGAATGTGGTTTTAGAAAGTCTAATACTTGATTATCTTAGAAAACAATCGTAGAAGCCGTGAAGTAGCGTATTCTGCTTCGAAGTTGAGTTTATTCGGAACCTACAGCCATTCCTCGAGTTCGAGTGGACGAGTTTTTATCATGCTTTAAGATAATATATTTTTGCTAATCAGCCACCATGCCACAGATTAAAGTATACAGTCAATATTCACTAGCAAATCTACGTTAAACTCTAACCCACAACAACATAATAAATGTAATTAATTAATTGCCACATTTTGGGTTTGGAATAAGATAATTGCGGACAACAGTAGTGGCCAGAATTGAGCAATAGTGCTTCAGATTTAGTTCCATCATCGAATTCTTCTGAGAGGTAAGTAGAAAAAGTTTGGAATATAGCTCGTGCCCAGCGTGGAATCACAGGATCTGCTTTGGATTATGGATCCACATGTTTCCCACCGGTCTTATCCATATCATGCTTAGTTATCTATTTTCGCACCTATTGGAGTGAGACGACTGATATAAACAGTGACAAGGACTGGGACTCAAACGCTATTCCCTTGAGCTAGCGCTAGAGGTCTATTCCCTAGAACTCTAGAGAGTTGAGGGTCACAATTACTCTTTATGTAGGTGCATATACCTGAGCTATGAAACCCTGTCTCAGTGAAGGAATTGCGAGAGCATTCATTAACACAAATTATACTTACACACTCAGCCGATAAATAATTCTATTGAAATTAATCTTACTGAGTCACTACTGGGCTCCCTTCGCGCCGCCTCTACCCCACGACGCTCACCGCTCTATTATATCTTTGACTATATCGTGGTCTTGTATATATAAGCATATATACAATTTGGATCACATAATTACACTATCTTATAGGTAAGTCACGTCTGTTACTTTCAGCGTTGAGAATTCGATCATAATGAGATTTTCTAATTATACAGATAACTGTTGTAGTATTTTTGTTGAACAATCATTGAGCCTCTAATTACTAAGAGAATATTGTAGAAATATGAATCTTGAGGTGAAACATCATTTATTTGAGATACACCCATTGGCTAACTATCGTTAAAATGGCAGGGATCAAATTTTGGCCAATTCTTCGAGTGCCCGGAAAGCGAGTTATTACGAACCTTGTATAACTCATTAAGCTTTAAGTGTTCTTGTAGTGTAAAGTTCCTAAATTCATTAATGATACTGTTATTTAAGGAAAGCACTCAACCGATTAGTTTATGGATGGAGTGGTAAGTATTTCAATCATCTCATCTTACTAATTACTATCGTGCTGGGAATTCTTCAACTCTCATGTCTCTCGGCCGTAGGGAGGGGGATCGGCGAGAGTGTAGAGCACATTATGGAAGCGTCTGATATGCGATTGACCGTCAGTTATTAAGGGGTATGTCTCTCGGTTGAGAATGGATGTGAGTTCCTGTGAGGAGCACCTGACCGCATGATTAAGAGAAAGGATTGCAATATAACATAAAGCTACATCCGAAGGATCATGCTCGTCGGGCGTAGTCCATCGATATGTTGAATGGGGTAACAATAGTGGTCATCAATACAACTAGCGCTATAAATGCTTGATGGAGATCGGAATTAAGTGTACAGGGGGTTGATGTCATTTTATGCTGAGTACACTCACAGGTGCCCAGTGGTCTTTGGTTGGGGTAATTTTTGGAACTCAGAGCTGGTTCGTGTTTGTTATTACAACATTGAAAACCAGTCTCCGTGCTTATCACTCTCTACTTACAACTTTTTTACCTCCTGTCATAACTCTGCGGCTATCTTTGTACTTTCTTCTCCTTGCATCCTGTTCTTTTTTCTTACTTAATTTACTTCATGATATGACTCGACGATCGGCTACACTTTGGGTGGTGAGGCTAGCAACTTTGCTCTCTCTTGTTAGGGGGCCGCTTTAATGTACCCCTTTTTATGACCTCACCATTATAGATAGTTATCTTCTATCATAACATACTACAGTTGCTTTTGTGCTTTTATTTAGATTTTCTCTTTCCCTACATTGGTATACTTGTTCTTAATCTTTATGTTCCCTTTCCTCTTATCTCGTCACTATAGAAGCTAGAGCTCAGGCATTAAAGCCTCGGACGGTAAGACCAAGGCGTTGGTGCTTCTTCAATTTTTTTTATTATTGTTCCTTATGGAGGTGAGAGCCCTCTGTCGGGGTGTGCATGATTGGGATCTTTCTATACCAACAACATTGCTCCTCCGCATCTCACCGGGTTGCGAGTTATTTTGGTTGAACTTGTCAGTAGCCCTCTCCAAGGTTATACTTGGGACGGGCAAAGGCCATGTTAGAGTGTCATTGGACTTGAATAACATCTGTTACACCCGACATTATAGCTATCCTTGAGTCATTTTACATATTCGAGCCTTTTATACTACTATTCTCATTACCACTTCTTGCCTATAGCTTTCCTTGTAGTACATCATCAATACCCTAGGGAGACCTCCTACATTTTCATGTTTATTCTTCGTCAACGCTGCGTTCCGCCACATGGGAGGACCGGACTTGTACGATTGGACTACTCACTATACGATTCCGTATACTTCCCCCGACGGATCGGTCTCGGCTCATCATTCCCTCCGACTTCCTCGATAATATTAACTATCTCATTACTATTTTTATCTTTCTTATCTGAACTGATTATTGTTATCATTCTTTATTTCATACTATTATTGACTGGGGGGCCGCGGCGGTCATGACGCAACGTTGTAAGGCCTGTATGCGGTTCAGTGACTCTGGCTTCAGACATGTAGCCTTAAACTTCTCACTGGCCCATAATAATATATGCTGAAATTAATTATTTTTCTAAACTGTCAGTGAAATTCAGTTATTTCTTAGAGTTCATTATCATTATATATGCTTATTCTTCATAAAAATTCTTACTTTATGTTGTGTCCGTCGATCTCTCTAATTTATAAGTGTGTAAATTTTACGCCTTCTTATATGTTAATCCTAGCAATTATTTAATGATTTTCGTTCCATCGAGTTCTCGACTTTGAACACATGCGGCATTAATATTTACAAGATTCTTTCCTCGTTCTTTTCTTGTAAGCGCTTCAAGTGGCCTTGATATATTTCTCGATTGCTACGTTCCATAATACTGAGTTTTTATCTCTATTTCCTCTTCCGGTGGAGTCTCTTTGCTGATGTCTGTATGATACTTCTGATTTTTCTACTCTTCTATTTGTTTTATTTTCCAATTTCGATCTCATTTTCTTATCCTATCCAACACTTTACCTTAAACCTCCAACTTAAAACTCCTAAATTAGTTAGTGGGCACGTCTTCTCATTTCTTTTATTTTCTTATTGGTTTACCCTGTATGTCTTTATTAATGTATGTATTATCTATTATTTATATTTGTCATTGATTATTAATTAATTATTATTATTATTATTGATTATTATTATTATTATTATTATTATTTATTATATTTTAGTTATTATTATTATTATTATTATCGTATTATTATTATTATTATTATCTATGTATTTAGTTATTGATTGGGGTGTACTTAATTGCTATATGTTTATAATCTTGTTCGTTAGTTAATTTTTTGCTGGAATAGAAATAGTGTTTTAAATATTGAAAATTAATGTAAAGATTTAGTTTCATCATCTGTTTGAGAAATTTAACGAAATAGTCGATTTTCTCAGTAATATTTCTAATGATTATAAATATTCGTAGCTTTCCTGACAATTTTTTTTCGCGCAGTTAAAAAACGAATCTTCGCATTATTTACTGCCGCGACCTCTTGATCGTTACGATCTTCTTTTTTTTTCTATATATAGAAAAAATTAAAAATTAGCTCAAAGACTTGCTCGAAGGTTAAAGTAAGGAAAAATTGTAACTTTTTAATGTGCGGCGGGAATACAGGTTTCGAAATGTGAATTCTGTATAAATTAAGGTGGCGAAATTGGCCTTGGCTAGTATGCTTGCTAGCTTGGTATGTTGCCAGCATATAGATTAGTTTTACTATGGAATTCTTTTTGAAACGATGTGATTATTAGTCGTACCCGACTGCTATCGAAGCTGGAGATTAGAAGATCTTATGTGAACTGTTGCACGATCTTTATGGTGTAGTATAGGCTTATCATCTTCATGCCTCTTAGCTCTTAGGGTCCTTGTCTAACATCCTTCAATAATGTCTTTCTGTTTTTTTTAGATTTATGTTTTTTTGACAGCGCTTTGTCGTTTTTATAGGTTAATTGCGATTTGTGGAAAGATTTATATTAGTTGCTGGGGATTTAAGTTATATGTATACTGATTTATTCTATTATATACAATATATGTATAGTCCTGTGTAATTGGTCCTTTATCAATGTGGCTCGATGATTCATTATTGGTATTTTTTAATGAACGCTATACTGGTAGGTATTACATGATTTGTTAAGGTTCTACAGAACGCGGTAAGGGGAGCCGGGGGGGGGGGGGGGGGGGGGGGAGAGAGACGAGGGGGGGGGGGGGGAGGATGGGTGTGCTCGGGGGGGGGGGGGGGGGGGGGGGGTGCCTAGGTTGGGGGTGTTATATCAGCTTTGAAGTAATATTTTTAATATATAACCTTAGACTAGACGACGCGTTATTGATATTTGTCCGAAATATAGTCGAATGTGCCTGAAGTGCGACATGCTTTTTCCAGTAGCTGTTCAGTTTTTGCAATTATAGTATTAGTGGGGGAACGATTTCATTTTTGGTGTCTATTTCGACATTTTACGGATATTTTTTAATCTTAAAGTGTTGGATAAAATTCAGTTTTTGAGATAAACATTAATACTGAGGAGTAATGGGCAAGTTTAATCTCTGTTAAACGGCATGAGTTATTACTCCGGGTAGATCGATTTCTCCTCATTTAATCTGGGGCTATTTGTAATACAATACTATTAAAATAATTCAAATTTGCTTTCTTAATAATTTTAAAAAGTTATTTATCGATAGAGTAGATGGAATTGATAATGTGAATGGTACAAAAATTTCTAAATTGCCAACAGTTGCTCTCGGCACCTTAAACATTTTTGGATTATTAAGCATCTATCCAAGTCTTAATGTGCACTCTTGAATGATTTTTCTACTAAGGAAGTAAATATATATATATATGTAATGTGCTTAATTTTCCTTCTGGCTGTCTGTATAAGTTTAACAAATACATAGATTATTAGAGAAATCTGAAGGCCGATTGAAGTATGGGGGGGGTCCCCTATAAAGAAAAAAGAAGAAACACTTAATCTACATGAGGAGTGACTGAATATAAAATAACATTTAGTCGTGGCGTATTAGTATGAAAGACGCATTCTTAGGTAAGAATATCAGTAATTAAGCAGTTCGTAAAAGATGGGTGCCACGCAAGTCGAATGCTTTTTGTTTAGTTAACTTCCGTTCAATTATATCGCAATTTTTCCGCTAACGATATTTCGGCTGATAAGCTTAAAATAAAAAATTTCGCGGACATTTTGATATCGTCAAATTTGTGCAATTTTTTTTCTGATTAAAATGGCTAATAGCTCCCAGCTCAACCGGTACTATTAGCAATTTCCGACAATTACTTTGATTAATGTGCAGCCTTTGTCTGCTATCAAATCGTTTTGAGGTAAAAACATAAATAGAAAATAATATGAATCCGCAGTTTCGCCTATCGAATTCACCGTAGCGCATATTCCGGCACATCTTTTTCTGCTTTCGGCGCAGTCGCGAATTATCAAATGCAAATGAACGGTTCTAATTCTAACTGCGGATGAATAATTTTTTTCCACTATTAAAGTCTGCAACAAGTTGCGCCTTATTTACCTTTTTGGTAGCTTAATTACATAATTTCTCCAAGAAAATTGACGCTCTTACAATTTGTATAGTCTATTTAACTTCTCTCCCTATTTTTAACTGTTTTTTATATATAAAGAATCGCAATCTTTTTAAATTAAGCTATTTCATAACAAACGGTTCAAGTTGTGAATATATTTAATGTAATCTCAATTATTGTAGTAAGGAGGGCTATATAGTTCTTAGTATATTTATTATTTATAGAAATTGATAAATATAGTATCTCCTCAGGATCTACTAACTAAATTTTAGATGTATATGTATTATTATTAAATATATGTAAATAGAGATATATAAATACTATATTTATCAGTGATAAAGTATTAATATATATATCTTTACAATATAATAATATTTGATTTTATCATTATTAATCAACGTCTGAACGCAAATTATTTTGCAAGATTTAAGGCTTTGATCTCATTTAATAATATAAGTTTTAATATATATTAGATAAAAAATATATTAAGAAATCTTATATAGTAGATTCTCTATATTATGCATGTTAATTCTTCTATGTAACTGATATAGACTTATTATTTAAATAACGAACTCGCAGGACGAGGCTTTGCGGGCCCTGTCATGTTCTGGTTGCGGCAGCATCTTCTCTTTAGCTGCGGCCCGAAACGAGGAACCTCAAGAGGCAGTCGCAGAAAATCCATAATATCTCTATGGGCTCAATGATTTTATTCCATAGACGGCCAGTTGCCTCGAGTTTTTAAAACCACATCTGCAGGGTATGTGTGTATTGCGGTGCCGTATATGTTTCCGCCTCCTTTGTTAGGACGTTTTGCGGCACCTTTTCAGCAGAATTATCTATGCTCATCTTTCTTGCGGCATTATGCTTCAATAAATGCTCGTATGACGTCAGATAGGAATACTGTAGTCAAGATTGGATCTTAGCTTCTATAGTGTGCATAATGATTATAACGCGGACTGCATATGAGAATTACATAGCATCCTGAGGAAATGGACCTTATTTCTCAGGGTTGTGGGCTAGCTGCCGCCTATGTCGCGCCTACTATTATTACTTAATGCTGAAGAATAATCCTTCTTTTGTCCTGACGGCGCTTTACGAAACTGTCAACCTTCCTTGAAGGCACGTTATTCAATTCATTTCCTACTGACTATAGCAAATAATCTCCACTTGCTTTAGGGTCGCAAATATATTAATACGATATAATATAAATTGTGGCTATTTATTGTTTTTCATTAGTAGGAAGCCACAAAAAAGAACGGGCAAGTAAAAATTTTTCGCATCTTCTTAAATTATTTGTTGTTCAAATTTCCAATCATCTGGCATTAAAGTATTCACAGGGAAGTACATATAATGTTTAAAATTTTGTTCCATTGTGAAAATTTGATCTATTGTAGTTATTAAGGATTTTAATCTTGTTTTTTAGTTAATTTTTAAATTTTATGATGTTTATTAACTTTGCAACCATGTTGCAATGGCTAAATTTTAAAAATGTTTGTTACTATAAGGTTGGTTAGATTTTTTTTACTTTTCACTGCAATTCAAGTCTGGCTTTCTCGCTGTTTGCTGCTTGAATAGAATCTATTTGGCAGCTTTCTGAATATCGCGCTAGCTCCGGCAATCTCTATCTGCTCGGTTCTGTCCTGCTTATGTTTTCTGTCTTTCCGCAGGCTGTTTTTCAGTCGGCGTCCGATACGCAATGTAAACATGTATGTTCTAAATTATTATGGTTGCTATATGATAATTGGAAAACTAAGGATTTTTCTTCTAACGCATCGTATTCTCGATAGGTGGCATATTTCTCCTCTATTTTTTTCTCGCATTCACTCAAAATGGATTATTGTTTTTTTGTACTGCTTTTATTGCTATATGTTAGTTAATAAAAAAATAACATTATTTATGTTACTACAATTAATGTTATCCTTTTAAAATTAATATAAGTGACATTTTAATTAGAAATCTTTTATTTTTATTTTGCCTAATTGTGCTCATTCATTCGTCTTAATTAAAGGCTCTTATCTTTGTTTTATAATCTTTTTGCATAATTTAACTAAAAAATCAAAAATGTTTTCGCTAAGTGAAAAATTAAGAATCCGTCAGAAAGCGACATTTGGTTCACTGATTAACATTCGAATTAATTATCAATGCACATAATTCGTTTGACTTCTGTCCAAAATTTCATTTTTTTTTCTTTGGGGTCTCCGACCATCTTACTTCTGCCATTATGCCCTTTCTTTCAACATTCCCTTAGTTAAAGGATCTCAATTTTCGAAGAGTTGTAGCTTGTTAAGACTAACTTGCAAGTTTAACTGTATGTAAAAAACAATTAGTAATCCAAAGCAGATATCGATGCAGCAGCTGTGACATTAACGCCAGAAATGCTGTTTTAAGATAAATTTACCTTGTGGGAGGCTGTAGATATGCTCTTCTATATCTCTACTGGCTCTAGGCCCCAATAGGTTCTCTAGTCTAAAGAATCGTTCGGCTTCGCATGGGTGGATTGTGGTGAATTTGGGTTTTAACATTTTACCGGTTATAATTTTGGCCTATTTTTATATATTGATTTACTTTTTGTTGTTTGTCGCGTACCCTATCCAATCGTGTTATAAGACGCGCTTATTCATTATTAGGCATTGGCACGAAACCATTTAATGGATTGGCTTACGAATAAAATATAGATATTATATTAAGTTTCTTTAGAAATAAGTACAAACGCTGGCTTAGAAGACAAGCGGCAAAAAGTAACTGCCAAAAACATGATAAAGGTTTAGTGCAGAGTTTCAGTGGCGATAACGTGTTCACGCGCCCTCGTCCGGTCCCTTGATTTTAGCACCAAGAATCCTTAAGTTATATGGAGCTTTTCAAAAAAAATATAATACATTGGAAAGTCGGACATGCGGATTGTATGAATAAAAAAGTTTTCAGGGTTTTTCAATTTCATTGTTAATTCTACAAATGAGTATTGATTTCTTTATAAATCTTTATATTAGATATTTATAAAAAATAAGGCATGGGATGTTTCTTAATTAAAAGAAATAATAATAAGTGCTGATATTTGGATAAAAAAGAACATTGGCTGTCGCTGAAGAGAGTTTAATAATTTTGCCGAGCAAAGTGTATCAACTTTTCACAATTTTACATCAAAGTTTTAGTTGCTGCTGTGTATGCCTAACGAATAAGCTTATTTGCAATTAAACGTCTGAACTTTATGAAGGGCGCTAGAACGTCTGTGACCTTAAGCGCTTGATTGATATCTGAAAATTGAAAATGTTATGATCTGTGAGTTTTAACAATTTTAGCGTAGGCTAAACTTTTTTCGGCCTAAAAGAGTGGATGATGTATTTGCATGTAGATTATATTGTTGGCTATGTTCATATCTATTTTTTTTTTTAGCAGTAAAGGACCTATATCCTGTGATTTTTAATAAGAAATATGGACACGCCTGCTGCACTTACTTAATTAGCCACCATAATTAGAAAATATATTTTACATTTACAAAATTAGTCCAGCCTGGCAAGGATAGTGTAATTTTTTCAAGTTCGTTAGAGTTCCTCAACATGCATTGAAGTTTCTGTAAACCTAGGTCTAAAATGGATGAATAGATGTTGCCATAAACCTAAGTCTAATATATTATAATATCTCTATAATATAATATTAATATATAACTATATTTAGTCTTAATATATATTATATTAATTTATAAGATAGCTATTATATATATATAGTATATATATTATATTATATAAATATATATAATATATAATTAATTAATTTATATTTATATATATATATTTTATATAATATTTATATATATTATTATATAATATTATTAATAATAAATTAGGATACAATATATATATACTATTATTATATATTATAGTAATATTGTTTACACAGAGGGGGGTTGTCACACCCGATTTTTATTAAAATCAGAGAAAACATATATATCTCTAAAAAAATAATAATAAAGAATAGGAAAAATAATAATCGTCGCACTCCTTAGGAAAAAAGTTAAGAGTGTCGATTGCAAAGTTTTAAAAAAAAATCCATAGAAATTGTTAAAAACCGACCAAATGGAACTAGTATGTGTTTTTTTTAAAATCACTGAAAAGTCACTCTAAATAAAAAATAATAATGAAGAAGGTTTTTGCTTCACACTAGCAAAAACCACAACAGTACTCTTTAGGAAGGAAAAAGTTACAGGGCCTTTGCAAGTCGCTAATTGCATTCCCGGCGCATCACAGACTTTCTTATAATTGGACTGTCCGTCATTTAAGCTCCCAAATTCAATTACCACAACATAAAATTAGTGGGCTCGTGCTCGTTTTAGGGGCCATCCTAGTTCTGTCTACTGTCTCTAATTTGTTTATGTTATCATAGATCGAAATATAACACTGTAGTTCTCCATCTATTTAAAGGTACCTTTGAGGGCGCTGAAATCGGACCTAACGCTGGATGCGACCTCAACACTATTAGAAAAAGTCATGGGATTTTTAACGAACTTTGAGAGACGACTGTTACCTTTTTTTTCGCTAAAGAGGCGACAATTTTCATTTTCACTATTCTTGCATTTCATTTTTTTTAGAGAAAAATGCATCATGTGCTTTACATAGAAATCGGTGGTGACACCATATGGGTAACAATTACTGATATATAACAGTAATATATATATTACGAATATTAAATGGGTTGTATTTGCAGGGGGGAGTTCACTTGCCGAGCCAGACCTAAATATATAGGCCAAATATAGAAACAATTGGAAACCTTGTACGGGTTTGCGCAAAATGCGACGTTTGTTAAAACGGTTTATTAGTAAGAAAATCACTTAAATGTTTATATCAATCGAAGATAGATGAGGAGTAATTACTAATTACTAGGTAGCTGTTTTAAAAATATTTTTGTCTATACTTTTAATGTTTTTGCTTTTTCATCTCGCATTGGCTTGAAGTCAACTAGCTGTGTGGCTTTTTACGTGCAGCGAAAGGGGCTTCTTCTGACACAGTCCTCTCTGCGAGCGCTACGAACTCTTCAGTATGCTCGATTGTATTAATGGGGCAGCGGCCAAAGTTGCTATATATTTATATATATATTATATAAGTATCTCGCTAATATAATATATATATATATATATGTAATATATATATTATATACTATATATATTATATTTATTATGTACTATATAATAATTATAGTATATATCAGTACTATATATATATTATTATAATATGTTATATTTATGCATAGTATACATCCTACGTATATATAGTATAGTGTACTAAGTATATGTTATTATATAATATTATAATAAGTATATTATATATATATATTATAATATATAGTAATATTATATATATATATAAGTAATATATTTATAATACTATAATAATATAAAATAATATATAATATATATTCACGTCCACCCCACCTAAATTGAAATTTCTGCCTACGCCGCATATATATATATATAATTATATAATAATATAATATTGATATATAATATATGAATATAAAG
>JABUQX010094450.1:32500-43633 GCA_015478945.1 Trachelipus rathkii | reverse complement strand
AATGCTCGTCGCAAGCCCTAACTTCAACTCCTCATTCTCGAAACATAAGGTTGATGTCTCGCACCACAAACTTAATACCATACAAAACGACGCAACGATTCAGAAAAACCTCAAAGCCCACCAACTCTCTTCAATGTAGAATCTTTCGCTCTTCATTACTAAACGCTTTCGACAACAAAGCAATCATCGTCTTCAATTCCATCCAATCACCTGCTCTTGCATCAAACAACCCCCCATACAATACCCACTTGCATCCGTATACACTTCCAGTGGCTTAGCATCCTCACTGTAATCAGGGTATGCTAATTCTACATCCGCAACTTCAGCCTTCAACTTCTCAAATGCTTCATTCATTCTGTCATTCCATTTCACAATCGTACTCTTCTTTTTACCAGTCCATTCAGTCAATGGTTTCATTACACCAGAACAATCTTTCATAAACTTCCTTCCAAACTCTACTAAACCCAAAAATCCTCTCAGCTTTCTAACATTCCTAGGTCTAGGAAAATTCCTAACTTTTTCAACAAACTTCTCCGCTTTCTTTAACCCAGTCGCACTAACCTTGTGTCCTAAAAATTCAACCTCATCCGCAAACCATTCACATTTCTCAACTTTCACTTTTATACCTACATCCTCCAACTTTTTCAACACATCATTCACTAACTTTAAATGCTCAGAGAAAGTCTCAGTCATCACTAATATATCATCTATAAACACCATCACATTCTTACTAGGAAAATCATTCATAACCACATTCATCGCCCTCTGAAAAGCTGCAGGAGCATTGGCCAACCCAAAACTCAAATTCCTAAACTGATAATGCCGCTTAGCAGTCGAAAAAGCAGTCACACACCTACTATCCTCTTCCACTGGCATCTGATAATATCCACGCACCAGATCCATTTTCGTAAAGACTTTCATTCCATACATACTATACACACATTCTGACACTACACACATAGGAAACCTATCTTTCACAGTCTTTTCATTAACCTTACGATAATCAATACATAACCTCAATCGTCCATCAGGCTTTCTCACAGGCACAATCGGACTATTCCATGGACTCACACTCTCTTCCAAAACACCGATTCGCTCCAACTCTTCACACTGCTCTTCAATCTCATTCGCAACTGGGGGAGGAAAGTGACGAGGTCGCTGGTATATGGGGGTATCTTCCGATAACACAATACGGAATTCAGGCAACTGCGCCTTCCCAAAATCCTCATCGCTTTTGCTTAGCACTTTCCTCCTTTCCCACAACATTCGTACAATCTTTTGTCTCCTTACTTCATTCAAACCTTCAGGCAACTGTATTTTCTCAACCATCTCATCATGCACCCAATCTTTCCTCTCAATATCACCAGCAAAAACATCACATTCTCTCTCTCTCGAGTTCCCTATAATCAAAACAGAATACAAACTACCAACCACATCACCAACCCTTATTCCTCTCACTCTCTTCTTTTTCACATCACCTTTTGCATACATACCCTAGGATTATCCATATCTAATATACCATCAAATACATATGCAACCCTTTTAACTCTATATCTAGCATCGAAACCATCCACCAGAAACATGCTATTCTGGTCGACATCCACACCTACATTCGCATTCCAACCTACCTTTACACTTACCACACCATCAGCTTTCAAAGACATATCTTCCATAGCAAACACTTCCACACCTTTTACCAATTTCACCTTTACATCCCCTACCTTATTCACATACATCTGACATTTCCCATCCTTATTTACCTTTTTCTCTATCATCATACGATCAGGATGAATAATCATCCCATTCATACTTAAAAACTTATACCCTAACAACAGATCATACTTCTCATTCTTACTATCAATAACATAGAACTCACCCTCTTCCATACTTATACCTCCAATCTTAACACTCTCCCTAAATTTTGTAACGACCGGTATTACCATATTACTAATCCCCTTACTAATCCCCTTAATATTCCCTTTTCCACACTCTTTCTGATCTTCCCGTATATTCATCCTATCATACGCACTTTTATACACTACACTGACCATACACCCAGTATCAATCAAAGCTCTCACTCCAATACCTCCGCAATAAACCTTAATAGTCATGCACTCATCTACCGGACCAGCCGAAAATACATCCGCACTTACAATCCCTTCCCTAGCAACACTCAGCCCCTTTCCACCACTTAAGGATCCACCAGCTGTAAACCCTACACTGGCTCGTTTCCCGGACCAGTTCCCCTTACCCGCTCCGAACTCGGCTCGCTCCGGCTCCACCATTTTAAAATTACCCGGCTCCGACTCCGGCTCCGGCTCCGGCATTTTAAAATTGTTCGGCTCCGGCTCCGACCCTTAGTTATAATTCCTTCTCCATTTACAGTCATGAAATCATTAATTCTGATACAAAATTTTGAAGGTATGATGAAATTAAATGTTTGTTAAGGACATCTTTATTAACTTAGAATTTAAAACTTAGAAAATATTTTATAGAAAATAAGAATTTTAAGAAATACAGAAAAGGAATCATTCACTTTCTTCCTAAATTTAATATAATTCCTCTATTGACGAATGAACTGCCTGTACAGTTTACCGTAATATAAGTTTACTTATTTTTTCCTAAAAGAAATAAAAATCAAATTTAGATTCATCCTAAAGTTTAAAATAATTCCTCGTTGAACTATGAGCCTGAACATATATAACATAATTTTATTCAAAACAGATTTTATATATATATATATATATATATATATATATATATATATATATATATATATATATATATATATATATATATATATATATATATATATATAATATATATATATATATATATATAATATATAATATATAATATATATATATAATATATATATATATATATGTTAATATATTATATATATAAAATTCACTTTCTTCCTAACTTTAAAAAATTTCTCTGTTGAACAGCCCACATATGTAATAAAATTTATCAAAACAATGCTTCTTTAAAATAAAACCATGAATTAAATCCCTTTAACGCATGTCCTGTAGATCCAATGTTTATTATTTTTAAGCAGAAAATAAGCTCTCAACATTCACCTGACTAGGAGGCAAAGCTGTAATTGTGCAAGCGGCGTCTATGCAAAATTTAGGATTACAATGGATTGCCTCTTTAACTGATAACTTTGATTTTCGGTCGATTTTATTTTCCGATCTAATGACTTATGCGAATCTACATTTTATTTTTCTAAAGGTATTTAGGTTGAATCTTACTAGGTAGATTGTCTTTTTAGTTGTTTCAATCCCTTTTCGCATGCTTCAATTTTTCCCATTATCTGGCAAATTTGATTCTTCATCCTCATCTGACAAAATTCTACAACGAGGATTCATGAAAACTGCTGAACTACTGACTCCGGCCGAGATTTCTGTTCGATTAGCGTTTTCATTTAAGTCCTGTTCAAAAGAACACTCCTAGCTTTAAATATCAGATCTTCAGTTCTGGGAAAGATTCTAAACACAAAGATTGTCGACAAAATATTTTATTTCAGTTAACATTCTTGCCCATTCTGTTCATGAAGTTATTTGTATTGCTAAAATCCGTTCATCTCATAAAAAGTTTCCTGCAGTCAAATCTTCTGATTGAATATTTTTTGTTTTAAAGTATGGGTGTTTTAATAATTCTTCGAGTTTCGATTTTGTTCCACTGACGGTCGAGAGGAAAGTTCAGAAGTACCGTCAGCCATTCATACTACTACTAAATCTTTAGTTGGCAGAAGCCTTTAGAGATAACATTGTACTCCCTCTTGTCTCTTGACCTAAGATTACCACTTTTGAATCTTTAGAACTTCCATTAATTTGGGGTACGTGCTGCGTTTGCTATTTGTCTCGCCCTGCTTATAAGATTTTCTCTATGAGTATTGTGGAGACCATCACGCACTTGCTAACTGCAAAGTAGACATCCACATCCATGTGTGCAAAGGTTACGTTATCGAGAAATAGTCTTTTTCAGAGTTTATCAAGTTCATTCTGGAAACAACTATTACTTCTTCGTTTTGACATTCATTAAAATCAGTATCACATTTACCAGCTTCCTATTCCTCACCCCTCATTGTCCGTCTTTACTTTTTTAATCGTACTGTTCATGTTTGATGCGTTATCCGTAACTAAGCTAATTACGTGTCTCTTGTTATTTCGAAGCTTTATAAGATGTCAGTAACAAATTCTTGAATATATTCGTTGAAATGTTGAGATTTTTTTCTTTACTGTACGTTTAGAAATATTGTTTTTACCTTCAGTTCCACATATATAAAAATTGACCAAAATAATTTATCTTGCCCATGGTAAGTATCCATTTTTAGAATGCACAAGGCGTCCCTTTATTGCAATTTAAGCTTATTCTTTGTTTATTCTTCTTCTAGAAATATTTTACAAATATTTTTCCAGTCTAAAGGGATTTCCAGTTTCTAAGCCATGTCTCACAGTGCTTTAGATCTGTCGATGCAAAGAAAACTAATGGTCACTATCTAGCCACCATTAAAATCAATGTATTTGAATTTTACACTAACATAGACAGAACAAGTTTATAGCAACTGAAAAGTTTCCACTTTAGTCTGATGTTTTTGAAATTAAAGGTTTATCCTGATTACTTTTAGCTTCACCTTTCTTTAAATTGCAGCAATGTCTGGATGATAGCGTTTAAATGTCGCATTAATTTAAAGAATCCAATATGTATTGTGACCCCATGAGTAGCTGGTAGTTTAGACCTTTGTGCATATCGAACGACTGTTCCCACAACTGTTTAACTATTTCATATGACAAATGAAAGTATTTTTCATTCATCAGAGGAGAATATATTCAAATACATTAGGTGTTTTCGATTTTGGCTTAGTTGACATGATTTTCCTAAGATATTAACTTAATTAAAGTTTATCTTATAGAAGTAAGCCGAACCTTTTTTATTATTGAATAATAAATATACATAATCAAAATTTCTGGAAAAAAGAGAATATATATATATATATAATATAATATATATATATATTATATATATATATAGTATATATATAATATAATATATATATATTAAATATATAAAACGATAACGATCGTTTTGTATTTTATTATTTTGCCGGTGTTTGCAATGAGTAACTAGTGAAAACGGTTAAGAATGCAAACATGCAAAATAAGACTATTTTAGAGGTTTTATTCCTGGAGGCTAAGGCAGTCGATTATTTGCCTAATTTCGATGTTACGTTGTATGCTGATTGAGAAAATTGTGGTCTTCTCACAGCTCGAAACGACTGTTTTGTAAAGCCGTTTTTAGCCTCCAAGATTATTAGTTTGGTATAATTGCAAGAAGAGGAATATGTCAATGTAAATTAAATAAGGGACCATTCCTCAACTGCAACTTATAGTAAGTTAGAATATTCTCAAAGTTACGTACGAGTGAAAGTCGTTTGCACTAGTTAGAATATTTAATAACGATAGGGTCAACGATTATAACCTTTTACGATATAACGATGCTTTAACGATCAACACAGGACCTCCGAGAATATCTAGGATTATTTAAACCTTTAACAAAGTAATTTAACAAACGATTTTTTAAAGGTTGCTTTCATAGCAGCAGCTACAACAAAAGTGATAGTGAAAATTATGGCAACCTCGCCAAGTCAAGCTACCTTTAACCTCCAGGAACATTTGACCTCCTTTTGTTGCCAGAATTTCTAGCGACTAGTAATAATTTTATTATCTTCCCCGGGGGGGATGGCGTCTGGCCTCTCTAGGGCAGATACCAGCATATTTACAAATAGAAAGATTGACTATAGGTTTCGATTATCTATTCAGATTCTTCGGAGGAATCATAAACAAGAAAATGTTTCCTAGCGGCTTCTGCCGCCCTCCGCACAGGTCGACTATTCACAGGTGTGGAAGGTCCAGCAGCATCTATCACAGACGAAGAAGGGGGATCAACTCCTCCAGGTCCATCGATAGATGAAGAAGGTGCTTGAAGGACTGGGGCGTCGTTCGAATTTGACGTTGATCCACTGTGAGTCAAAGAAAGTTCTAAAGGATATAGATACTTCACAGGGTATAAATTGATCGCTCCTCCTGGAGTTCTGACATGAACAGATCTGACTTTGTTGTCATCTCCGAACATGAGATCCTCGACTATCCCCATTTGCCAGTAAGGACGCTCCTTTACTGGACTCTTAATCAAGACTACATCATTTTTCTTGATTAAATTTACCCATTTCGTCTGATAGAGATCTCTACCAATCTCTCTCAGACTCAACATATATTCGTTGTACCATCGGGTACGGAAATCTTCAAATTTCACAGATGAATATTTAAGAGACTTCATAAGCTCTCTCGGAGCCACGGAAGAATCCCAGAACTGACTATCTGATCCATCTCCCGGTAGAACCATGGCGGTTTTTGCTAACGGTTTCAGGAAGTCGTTAGGAGTGAGTGGCAAAATATCATTTGCGCTTGACGTATAGGTCAAGGGACGCGAATTTATTGCATCAGCAATATCAGACAAAATTGTCACAAAATCAAAATAATTTAAAGAAGAACGACCGATTGTCTTGAATAGACAATCTTTGACCACTCTTATCAAACGTTCCCACATGCTTCCAGTCCACGGACTATATAAAGGAATACGTTTGTGAACAATTTGATTTCTCCTCAGAAACTCACTTCCATTTTCCGATACTAGAAAAGTTTCTATAAAATCTGTACCCTGACTAAATGAACGAGCGTTATCGCTGTATACACAATCAGGAACTCCAAAACGATTTACAAATCTCTGGAATGACTGTATGAAAGATTTAGATGACATATCATCAACAAGATCCAAATAAATCGCACGAATATTCAAACAAGTGTAGATTATGATAAACATTTTCTGGGCAGGACTAGAGCCCTTTACTTTTACCCACCAATGCTTTGTGTAGTCAATTCCTACGTGTTTAAATGGTCTGAATAAATTTACTTGGGCCTTTGAAAAATTAGTGAAGCGCGGGTACTTGTATGCAAAATTATTAAATTTCTTGCAGATTATACACTCTTGCAAGACGTTTTTAATAGAAGTTCGAGCAGATGTGATCCAGAATCCTTGAAGACGAATATTTGTAAGGGTAGCCTGGATGCCCAGATGCTTGCATCTTAAATGAGCATCTCTGATTATCAACTTGGTTAAATGATGGCTTTTTGCCAATAAAATGGGATTCATCACATCATATTCATAATAATTACATCTAGACAGACGTCCTTTACTCCTGACGAGATTATTTTCGTCTAAGAACAGGTCTAAATTATTGACCAAATCCGGGACTTGGCCATTAAAAGATGAATTGTTTTTCACCTCTTCTAAAAATTTAAGCTCTTTTGTAAAAGATTCTCTTTGCATTGTCCTCAGACAATAAAGACGAGCTTTCACATCATGATTATCAGACACACCTCTGTTCACTGTACCAAATTGAAATAACAGAGAGACTATTCGATAGACTTTGTGTAAAGTAGAATATCTTGATATATCTAGCACAGGAGGTTCTTTATCACCTTGAATAACAGCATATACAGGCGATGCTGTTTCTATCTCAGTTGAAGGCCAATAAACTTTATTCAGAGCTAGCCATTTTGGTCCATTTGTCCAGAAGGACAAGTTCTTTTGAAATTCTTTAAAAGATATTCCTCTTGTCAGAAGATCAGCAGGATTATCTTCAGTTCTAACGTACAGGAAGTTTGGACTCAAAGAATATTTTTCTTTAAGTTCTGAACTCATTGTATGAATATTTTGTACGCGATTTTTTACAAATACTTGTTTGGTCTTCATACCTTTATTATGAATCCAATGGAGGGTTATCTGGGAATCAGAAAAAATATTTAGTTCTTTAAATTTAACTCCAGATAAACTACTCAGTACTTGAGGCAGACATTTTAATGCCAGAAATACTGATAAAAGTTCCAAACAAGGAAGAGTTCTCCCTTTTGCGGGTGCTACTTTGCCCTTTGCCCATAGCATTTTAGGACCTTCAGATTCGGACGAAACATAGACAACAAATCCGTACGCTACAGAACTTGCATCACAGAATATATAAATTATATTGGAGTCGTTAACTTCCAATGATGATCTTTTAAAAGAAATCTCTTTCAAAGAGTGAAGATCCTTACTCAACTTCTTCCATTGATCTCTAATCTCAGGAGTGACTATGTCATCCCACCCCATTTCCACCTCCCAGGTTTTCTTCATAAGAAGACGACCTCTTACGGTAACAGGAAGGTACAAAGAAAGGGGGTCAAAAATCTTAGAAATTTCGGACAGAAGTTCTCTTTTTGTAGAGACTTCTCCAAGAACAAAGTCACTTAAGCTCAGAGTGTCCAGACTTGTGTTGTATAGATATCCCAACACCCTTTCCTCATCACACTGATGAGAAACAATTTTACCCTCCTCTTCAAACAATCTTTTGAGTTCAGGACAATTTGTGTTCCATGAACACAAGTTAAAACCTCCTTCGCTCATGCGCAAAGTGGCCTTTCGATAAATATCTTTCAGTTCCTCAACAGATGAGGAGGAATATATAAAATTGTCAACATAAAGGTTATTTTGAAGGAGAGAGGTACAAAGATCGTCTGGGTACTTTTTAGCATGATGCTGAATCACAGCACCTAATATGTAGGGACTGACTGCTAAGCCAAAGATTATAGTGGAGTAGCGATAAGTAATTAACTTACCATCTTCCTCCCAAAAAAAACAAAACCGATTTCGGTCCTCTTCTAGTTTAAGTCGGATTTGCAGAAAAGCTTTCGATATGTCAGACAGGACTATATATTTGTTCGTTCTGAAAGCGATTAATAATTTGAAAAGGGAGGCGATTAAGTCCACCCCTGGATAAGAAGCCTGGTTCAAAGACGGACTGTCTCCTATCTTCAAACTACAATTAAATACAGGTCTGATTTTTGTCGTGATCTGTAGAGCCTGTTTTATAACTGGTCTGTGAGGAATCCAGATGAATTTGTGAAAATCTTTTGGCTCAACTTCCACAGACTCGATAATGCCTTCCTTTTTATAATCTCTGAATATGTCCCTATACCTTTCTACTAATCCTTGAGCAGTAAGCTTCTTCTTGACTCTTTGCATTGTTGCAAGGGCAATGTGATGATTAGACGGGACCTGTTCCAGGATATTCTTAAACCACGGAAGTTCTACGTGGTATTTTCCGTCACGAAACTCAATCCCTTCGTGAAATTTTTTAATAAAAACTTCGTCTATAGAACCTTGGTCTCGCTCTTCATTAATGCCTAGAGATTCTAATTTGTAAAGACTCTCCAGACCTAAGTCTAAATCTGACTCAGCGTGAGTATGTCTGAGCGGGTCAAAATAAGATGGTTTAGGTTCTATCACTAAGTTGATTATATACTCAGGGACGTTTGTGACAGATTTTCTAATATTTGATGGCATGGGGACTATTTCCTCATGTCAAAATCGTTTGACAGGTTTACCTGACGAAGGGTCTTTTCCAAAGATTATTCCTTCCTGGGTAGGTGTTAAAAAAGATTTAACAGGCCCATATGGGACGTACCCATGGCATGTTTCAAGGGCACTGCCCCTAATACATTTCACTGTTTTCATATGTTTTAAAAGATGCAGAGCATCTATTCCTATTAACCCTACTATATTCGATACTTTGTCACCATGTTTACCTTTATAATGACTATCAGCTATATTATATCCATTTTGAGATATATTATGGATAGCTCCTATGAGGCCTCTGACCTCAAAGTTGATATCCAGTTGAGGGTCAATGTTTACTGGTAGACGTTGAAACCTCCCACAACATATAGCCATTTCTATTTCAACAGATCGTAATGATCTTAACTGCTCTCCCAAAAATGTTTTTATATGACTTTGGTGAACTGGCAAAGACGATATATTGATATCTAACTTCTGGAGTATGCTTTCATGAAAGTAAGAAGATTGAGAACCTAAATCTAAAAGCACTCTTACAGGAACTATTTTGTTCCCTTTTTTAATTTTGAGAGAGAGAGTAGGTAGAATATTTTGGGAAGACGCAACACCTGAATTTATACAGATACAGATATTACTACCTTCACCAGGATTATTTTGTTCATCAGAAACGTCTGTTGAAAGGCTACTATTTTGTGGTGAAGAGCCACCAGGTGACTCATTTTTGTTACTACCACTTGAACGGCATAGAGCTGTAATATGCGTCTTTTTTCCACATTTCCCGCATGGGTGACTAATTCCATATTTTTTAGCAGGACATTCATTGGCCAAATGCTTTTTACTAGAGCAACTGAAGCATAAACCTAGCTCCCTACAACGATCTTTCCTTGCTTCAGGAGAAGAATATGTCCCACAGGAAACCATCGAATGATTACCTTCACAAAATTTACAATGAGCAGTAAAAGCATCAACTTTTTTTAACCCATCCATTTTAACTTTCCGCGCATTATTTTTGCTACTCGAGTTAGAAGATTTTACACTTTCCTTTGAGGATGAGGTATTACACGAATATTTAGGAGACTTTCGCTCGAGAAACATCTGATTATGATGTTCAGAGCTCTTTTCTTTTTTCAATGTCGATTGACTTTTTTCTTTCCCCTTTTCCATTGATTTTAACACTTTACCATAATTTTTTAAAATTACATTTATGGATGGATACTCCGCCTGAGTTATAAACTTAAGTTCTCGTAGGAACCCAATAGGCAATTTGTCAACAATTAAGTGGCTCACAAGCTTGCAGCCAGCAGTTGACTCTTCAAAAAAATCCAATCCAAACTCTTTTAGTTCATGGAGATACGCTCTTATCTCTGAAATAAACATTCTTATTTTTTCGAGATTGCGATTATCTAAAAGAGGAGCTGTATCTATTTTATGAAACAGTGAATCGACTATATAAGATTCATCGAGATAAAGACTCTTTAAAATGTCAAGTGCCACCTCCAAATTGTCATTAATATTAGGTAAGTGTTCAATGTCTTTTAGGGCATTGCCAGACAGTAAAGATTTTAAGTACTGCAATTTGGCAGCATCCGAAACATCTTTTCTTGTTCCATATATATTATGGAACGAGAGCAAAAAAGAGCGGAACGAGTGTCTATCACCCTCTCCTTTAAATTCTTG
>JABUQX010094450.1:15000-20000 GCA_015478945.1 Trachelipus rathkii | reverse complement strand
GTGCTCTAAGTGTATTACTATTTGTTCTTGGATTTAAAGAAATCGTGACTTCTATCACAACAATAATAAATTTTTCTCTCTATGTTGATGACCTTGCGCTATTTATTGCGGGTGCGAAGCTGCCGTTTCTTGAAAGCAACTCAACTACTATGAGAATATTCAGAATGGGATTAATTCCCATGCTTCCACTTTCTCAACCCACCAAAACCTTCAGCAGACTATTTAGGAAAAAGGGAGTCGAAGAACCTGCCACCTGTTCCTGCTGCCAAACCTTAACCTTCATGGTTACCCATTCCTGCTAACTTCTTAACAAGTTCAAATTTATAGGACCTATTTTAGATAACCACCTAACATATGCACAACACATTAAACTCCTGAAAATGACTTGTCATCGCGTGCTTGACCTATTACGTCATCTCACCTCAAAATCTTGGGGTGTTGATTGCAACTCCTTTTTAAGTCTCCACACCTCCACAATCACGATAGAAGTTGGTATAGCTGCATAGTATATTTGTCAAGCCTCCCAACTCTACTAAACTACTACCATAAGATTTCCCATCAAAACGAGGCGATCCGTATCTCCACTGAAGTCCTTCCATCGTCTACCCGGGTGAGCCTGAAGTGAATCCGAAGTGATGCCACTCTCTCTCGAAGGAATACATGTCATGTGCACAAGTTATCTTCGCTTTCAAACCCTAATGCCATCTGCTCTAACCCCGATTCTGCGAGAGATACCTCAGAGTTCTCCTTACTGACCATTTTCCAACACAGTTTATAACATTCTTAAATTCCTCAACATCCCTTTGGAAAGGTCTTGCATTTCTTTTTGTATGAAGTGGGATGCCCTGGCTCTTCCTGCCCCACTGTTTGCTGGTTCCTGACCTTCTCAAATCTAGCACCCGCTGCCTTGTAAAAGCATCATTCTTGTGTCATTCCGCAGTTCACCGCGGATTTAATCCAGAGTTTACTAACGGCTCTAAAAACAAGGGACAGTGTGGGTGCTTCTGCAGTCTTTTCTGAACGCAATCTCTTCCATACCCTCCCCCTTCATGCTTCAATTTTTACTGCAGAATTAATAGTTAAAATGATTGCCCCATCTCGAATTCTATTCCTTAGCCAAGACCACTCTTATGTCATTTATTCAGATTCGCTCAGCCCCCATCAGGCGCTAAAAGCTCCCTATTCTAAAACACAATGGTATCCTCTGTTTAACAATTTCTTCGGCTGCTCCACTATCATAAGAAACAAATCACACAATTTTGGATCCCCTCTCACGTAGGAGTAACTGGAAACAAAATCGCTGACAGAGAGGCTAAAATGGCCCACCTTCTTTTCGGAGCTGTTTTAGGTACCTTCCGGATGCTATTCGACTAGGTCGGCTTCCCATCACTATATTATCCTGTTCTCTTTAAGCTCCGCAAGAAGTTGCCGGACGAGTGATCAGCGAGGCGGCGAAACTTGGAGAGTATATAGCCGGACATTGGTGAGGATTTCCTCTCACCGACGAAAGGGATTTTTCCCCCCCAAACCGGTGAGGTTTGAATTTTTAAAACCTTGGGCCCACCCGCCCCCCCTTCTGTATTAGCCACACCAATATCACTCACAGCCTCTACATGTCACGGAACCATCCTCCCCTCTGCAATTTTTGCCTTCGCCATGCATCACAATCTGTTCACCATATCTTCATTGACTGTCCCCAACTGGACCCCATTAGCTGTCGTCATTTACCTACTTTATGATCCATACAACCTTGCTAAAGGTTATCCCATATCTTACCTTACTTTATGCTTATAAAAAAAACAATTTTTTTTTTTAAAGAACTAAATATTCTTTATAACATATGATTTTGTTATGTAATTTTAGCTATTTATAATATCCAACATTTTTTATCTAGCTTTTCATTTTTATCTGACTGAATATTCATTTCGCCATCCAAATTTTCCTTGACATTTAAAATAAATATGAACCAGAACCCACCAATGGAGTTGATCATTCAACCCAGTGTGGCCGCTTCTCTGTAGGACTTGGTGGGTCCTGTAAGTGAGCTATATATATATATATATAATATAATATAGTAATATATATTTATATATATATATATATATATATATATTTATATATATATATGTAATATATAAATTAAATAATAATAATATATATATATATGGAAGTGCAAAAAACATATTTATCTATAATATATATTATATTATATATATATAATATATATAATATTATATATATATATCATATATATATATATATATATATATATATATATATAATATATATATATATATATATATATATAATATATATCCAGAGCTGGGCGCGACTTTAATTTATTTAAGTGTTGACTTTGTGATTTTGCCGCCGGATTTCGTGCGACTGCGACTTTGCGACTCTATTTTTGTCAACCGTAATGCGACTTGCGACTATGCGACTGCGACTTTCGGCCGTACGTCTCCGCCTAAATTACGAAAGTAAACATTAGCGGGATAACAAAGATAGCTTTTATAGCAGAAAACACATTTATTCATTTTTTTTAATTAAACGCCGAGTGGTGTAACTAATATCCATAAAAAGGTGCTCTTCTTCCTCAATGTCCTCCTGGCCCATCTACTCCCCAGAGGTCCATGATTTCCTTTGAAGAACAGAAGTTCCTCAAAGTTGACTTCATCCAAAGAGGACCTCTTGCGCCTCTCAACAGCTGCAGAACTAGGAATGGGGGTATTATATTTTATAAATAGATCTATCCATATCTCCCTATGCTGGTTGGGGAAACAGGAACAGCTCGGATCTTCTTGAGAGGGCACCCACTCCTCCACGGACTTCCTTAGGACGTTTTATACCTCCTGCTGGTGGTTGACGGTTCTTAGCAAACCAACTTGTTGAAGAGGCGGGCGTCGTTTATCCTGGGGTTTTTGCACTTCTGGCTGGCAGGCTGACCGCATCTGCTGCTCCTCTATCCTGGGCTTGATGACGTCCCTTAGCTCCCTGGTGATACTGTACTTGATCTCCTCCACCTTGTCAGGGGCAATGCTCTCCAGGGCCTTGAGGGTGAAGGCAGGGTGGAGGGCTATGGCCATAAGGAGGTCTCTATTCTGAAAGAGGTGGGCAAACCTCTTTTCATAGCCACAGAGGAGGGCCTGCACTAGGGGCCTTGCATACACCAGGTGGTCATTCTGGCTCTGCTCCTCCAGGCTGGTCTTCATCAACCAAAGGAAGGGAGATGAGTAGGGAATAGTAGTAATACACGCAATAATATATAATATATATTATATATAGAATATATTATATATATTATATATATACATATATATATATATATATATATAATATATATATAATATATATATATAATATGTATATAATATATATATATAATATATAAAAATATATATATATAAAATATATATATATATATATATATATATATATATATATATATATATATAAGTTTTACACTAGGTTTTAGAATGATACAAGTCAACCATGCTTCAAAGTTCTAACCTTTAAGGGGAATAAAAAAGTCTTTGTTAATGTCAAAGTTACTGCAAAAGTCCGCGAAAAAGCTGTGCGACTCTTGCTTAGTCTGACTATTTCAAAACGTTTGCGACTTTGCGACTTTCGACTTCGAAATTCATAGTAGACAAAGTCGCAAAGTCGCAAAGTCGAACCCGGATTTGTCGCAACGTTCAGGCTCTGATAGTATATATATATATATATATATATTTATATATATATATATTTTTATATATATATATATATATATATATATATATATATATATATATATATATATATATATATATATATATATATATATATGTGATATGTGTGTGTGTGTGTGTGTGTGTGTGTGTGTATGTGCGTGTGTGTATGTGTGTGTTAACTCATTCGCGTGCGTGTTAAACAAAGTCGAATATTTGTAAATTTCAGATGCTTGTTAAAATAATGAAAAGTTTATAGCCGCAGAATAAATGTGTGTGTGTGTAGGTGTGTGTGTATGTGTATGTTTGTGTGTGTAGGTGTGTGTTTGTGTATATGTATGTATGTGTGTGTGTGTGTTTTTCAATAAATTTCCACAAATACAAAATCAAAATTAACCCGAAATAATTTCTATAAATATAATCTGAAAGACCTAAATTATTTCCCTGTTTTATTAATATAATTATAAATACAATTATTAATATGAACATTTATATAAATATTAATATTATTATTATTATTAATATAAATTTTTCACTATTTTGGAAATAATTACACTATGTAACACAAAAAAATGTTTCTTTTTTATTTTATTTTTATTGAATCTTATATATTTGTTGACGCTGAATGCAGAAATGAACTTCATGTTTTTTCTATCATCAATACTTTGAGAGTTATTGCAATATTTAAGTTTGAGCATTTTTAAGGTTTGTTAATGAGCTTACACTGTAGGTACTTATTACAATTTTTTATTTGAAAGTTTAAATTTACGAACAGAAACTTATAAAAGACTTTACTTGGTAAAATACATTCTAATATCCCCAAAATATAAGTCAATGCTTTAATATGCCAAAAACATGGTTACTTTTCATTTAAAAGTCCTTTGTGTATAGTGCTTTTCTCTTGAGTCGATTTGGTTTCTCATTAAATACCACATATAATCCCCCATCATGGCACTATCCCAATGTCCTTGGTGTCGCCTTTCCATTGTCTGAATATCCTGGTGAAATCTTTCACCATGTTCTTCACTTACATGCCCTTAATTCTCTCGAAAAAAGTCCAAATTCGAGTGTAAATAACGCACCTTTTGACATACCGAACCCCATTTTTTTATAACAATCAATGAGCATTTTTATCAGCTGTTTTGTAATTTGGATCTTTACAATTTCCTAAAAATCCCTGAACCACATTACCTAATGCACACCAGGCATCATTTTCAATTATGCTAGTCTTTATTTCATTTCAATTTCTCATTTCAAAAAAAAAAAAATGGGTTTGGAAATTGGACAACG
>JABUQX010094450.1:5000-7500 GCA_015478945.1 Trachelipus rathkii | reverse complement strand
TTGGAACCTTCTTTTACAATGATATTTGTTAAAATCTTTTAATAAATAATGAGGTTCTTCTTATAAATTAAAATCCTTCATCATAAAGTTACAACTGAAGATCCTCCACTCCACATAAAGTTACTGAAATTTTTTCACCAAATATAATCAATTAACTTGAGAACAAACAAGTATTTAAGTAATTCGAATTCTATTTACCTTAATAATTTAATAATTTAAAAGCAAGGATTATAAAAATAATATTAAAATATGATTTATTTAAAATATATGATTAAAAATATTAAAGAGTTTTTTTTTAAAGATTTATTTTGCTTAGATAAATTATTTTCTTTGTTTTAAAACGAACTTCTAAAAATATTTTAAAATTTACAAAATTTTTATTAAAATATTCACCACCTGAAGATCCTCCACCCAAAATTCGTCTGGGGTGAAGAATCTTTTTAGTAACCCATTATAATAATAATAATAATAATAATAATAATAATAATAATAATAATAATAATAATAAAATAATAATAATAATAATATAATAATAATAATAATTAATAATAATAATAATAACAATAAATATTTCATGATAATAAAATAGTTAATTAATAATAATAATAATTGATAATAATAATAATAATAATAATAATAATAATAATAATAATAATAATAATAATAATAATAATAATAATAATAATAATAATAATAATAATAATAATAATAATAATAAAATAATAATAATAATAATAATAATAATAATAATAATAAAATAAATAATATATAATAATATAAATAATAATAATAAAATAATATTTAACGACTATTAGTTAGTTAATTAATAAATTAATAAAATTAATAATAATAATAATAATAATAATAATAATAATATAATTAATAATAATAATAATAATAATAATAATAATAATAATAATAATAATAATAATAATAATAATAATAATAATAATAATAATAATAATAATAATAAAAAAATAATTAATTAAATAATAATATAATATAATAATAATAATAATAGATAATAATAATATAATAATAATAATAAAATAATAATAATGATAATAATAATAATAATTAATAATTAATAATAATAATAAAATAATAATAATAATAATGAATAATATCAATAATAATAATTAATAATAATAATAATAATAATAATAATAATAATAATAATAATAATAATAATAATAATAATAGACTTTTACGATGATTGCTTGGAAAATCCGTTTTCGAAATCGTGTATCTAAAAAGGGCGGATTAAAGAGATCAAAAAGAAAAAAAAAAAAAAAAAAATGTATTTATAAAAAAAAAAAATTCAATCAAATTCTAAGAAAGACTTTTGATACAGTCAAAAATATTAATATTTTCAGTGTAGAATAGAAAGGTAAACAAGTTATTACATCCTTGTTATATTTTTAACATTTTTCTAGAATCACAATTTTATTAATTAACAAAACTAAAATTTTAAAATATTTATTGTTTTGAATTGTTATATTTTAAATTTGCTTATATTGTAAAAAAGCATCATCTAACAATAATAATAATATAATAAATATAATAAATAATAAATAATAATAATAATAATAATAATAATAATAATAATAATAATAATAATAATAATAATAATAATAATAATAATAATAATAATAATAATAATAATAATAATAATAAATATATAGAAGAGGCCGGCAGGTGGCTGAACCGCAAGACTTTTGGCCGACCTGGACGGAAAACTTCAAAATCTTCTCACCCTTCCACCCACAAGAAACTGTGGAGTCACCGCGACAGCGCATATGCCCCGCCGCAGCTTCCGGACAAATCCGAGATCATTCCCAGGACTCTCCACCACTCGACTTTATTTCCCCTTCTACTCATCATGAGGCATACTTTTCAGACTTATGCCTCAGCCTTACTCCTAAAAGCCAGTGACACAGAAACAAAACCCAGACCTAGAATACACACATGTCCAATATGCAACAAGATAGTATGGAAAAACTCCACAAATTATAATAAATGCAAACAATGGATCCACAAACACTGTTCCCATCTCACGACGCTACCCCTTTCAAAACACAATTGGATCTGCCAAGTCTGCACTCCACCCACAACAACCCACACAACACACACACATCACACAAAACCCACAATATAAACATATTGCAATTCAACACAAACGGACCATACAACAAACCCAAAGAAATAGAAGTCTTTCTAAAACAACACAACATACACATAACCATGATACAAGAAGCCTACCTACTCGATAACTATCCAGAACACAAATTCTATGACTATGATGCCATCTTCACACCCCAAACTCCCAAAACCACACTCTACTAACCCTTATACACAACCTCACATATCATGCCACAACACCACCTTACAAACTACAACAGCATTAAATGACATTATAAAAACACGGGAATTGCCAATAATGATAAACAAAAAACCACACAATCTAATAAACCTCTACATTCTCCACTACACCTCACCA
>JABUQX010094449.1:17500-18743 GCA_015478945.1 Trachelipus rathkii | reverse complement strand
TATATATATATATATATATATATATATATTCACCTTATTTAGTTGTTAATATTTAAGTATTTTTGTTTTTAATGGACGTATTTTTAATAAGAGAAGCAAATATATTTTCCTATTAATAAAAACTAAAAACAATTAAAGACTTTATAATATCTCATGGCGGTGGCTCCTTAGTATCATCCCCCCACCCCTTGGTAATAGTTTGTATTTTCGAAGGCTCAAAAAGTTGGGTATCTTTTTAAAAGTATTTTTTTTGTTCAATCCTGGGAAAGGAAATAAGATATAAGCTCTTATTCAATGTTGGAAGAAGAGTTTCTAAAATGCGTGCAATGACTGATATTCATTTGATTCGTCATTACTTATGGCAAACCTCAAAATTTTTACTCCTCAACTTTACCACTTTACCGCATACTAAAGTTGAAGGTATTAAATCCTCTGACTTATACTTGAAAACTCTCTGGGATTTTGTTCAAGTTATTTTCTTAATAAACCTATACTTCAATTTTATATATATATATATATAGTATATATATATATATATATATATATTTATATATTTGAGAAAGAGAGTATAGTAGTGAGAGTATATATATATATATATATATATATATAGTGAGTGAGTATATATATATATATATATATATATATAGAATGTTTCTCGTAGGCAATGTATTTTTATATATATATTTTTTCAATTGAAAAGGCGCAATAATGGAATTAAATGAGAAGGCAATTGAAAACAACACTTGATCGTTCCCTGTAATAAAATATTATTATTATTATTTTATTATTATTATTATAAATTTTGTCATTCACCAAGATTCAAACTCGCCCCGTTTTAACTCTCCTTTGTATTTAATTTCTTCTTTATATAAAAGAGAGAGAGAGAGAGAGAGAGAGAGAGAGAGAGAGAGAGAGAGAGAGAGAGAGAGAGAGAGAGAGAGAGAGAGAGAGAGAGAGAGAGAGAGAGAGAGAGATTTAATATTTTATAGTTATATGTTAATATTTTTCCTGTAAGTCATTTTAAGATATTGCATTCTTTTAAGTGTTATGAGGAAAACTTCGAAAACAAAATATATTTTGGCCTTTCTTGCCTTTTATAAGGACTCAATGGTTGTCATGGTCAGTATTGCTAATTTGAAACGAACACCTCGAATTCTTTGTTAATGGAGGTTTTAAAGCTTTTCAATAGACGCGATATCATCTGTATACCACAAAGAATAAAATAGACTATAAATACTCATAT
>JABUQX010094449.1:0-5000 GCA_015478945.1 Trachelipus rathkii | reverse complement strand
GTATATAGTATATTAATTATATATATATATATATATATATATATATATATATTATATAATATATATATATATATATATATATATATATATATATATATATATATATATATATATACCGTATAGTATATAGTATATATATATATATATATATTATATATAGTATATATAGCTATATATATATATTATATATTATATAGTATATATATATATATATATTATGAAATATATATATAATATATATATATAGTATATATATATAGCTTATATATATATATTTATATATATATAGTATACTAATATATATATAATATATCATAAATCGAATATTATATTTATATGAAATATATATTTAAATTTATATGGAGGGCAAAATATATTTACATATGGAAATACATGCAACAGAATATTTTGATATTCATATACTCCTATATTATATTCATATGGAAAATAGCATATTATACATTTTACAGATTATATTCATGAATATAATATTCAGAATATATTTCTATTCATATGTATTTAATGTAGGTTTTTATTCATGTTCTTCAGTGTATTTAATGAAACATCTATTTTTCAAATTATTTGTACATTCCATATTTCAAGTGATAATAATAATAATAATAATAATAATAATAATAATAATAATAATAATAATAATAATAATAATAATAATAATAATAATAAATCAAAAGATTAATTTAGTTCAAAAGAAAATGTTACAAGATTGTACAAATCAAGATACAAAAATATTATTACTATTTTTAAACCGAAAAAGGCTGTTGGGGTGATAAGGACGTTCTATAATACTAATAATAATAATAATAATAATAATAATAATAATAATAATAATAATAATAATAATAATAATAATAATAATAATAATAATAATAATAAATAATAATAATATAATTAATCAATAATAATGCTTGTAAGACAGATTAATAAATAATATAAAAATTGATAATAATAATAATATAATAATAATTAAATAATAATAATAATAGAAAATTAATAAGAATTAATATTATTAATAGATAATAGATGAAATGTTCCCACAGGAAAATCCGTTGGAACAATGACCTAACTATAAATCTAATTGTCATCTTGTTTTAGCAGATTAGCAGATGTCGTTCCTAAGAAACAGTTTCTAACGGACTTTTCGCCCAATGTAATTGAAACTCTCCTTTTTTGTAAATGACTTGTCAAGTAAATGGCGAATTCGATCTTTCTTAACAGTCTGGAAAGGAAATGCTGTCCCTTTTTGTCGGTTCCACAGACGAGACAGACACGGGAACCAACGGTTCAAAGTCTGTGAACAGACAATGAACAGACCATAAACAGACAAACTGAAGTTTGTTTTAAAGTCGGTTCGGCGAAGGATTCATTTGAAGGGACCCGAAAAACAGGAACTTGTGGTTTTGGACCGAATCAAAACGAATCGGGCTGTCAAAGTCAGAGTTGTCGCAACCACAAGACAGAAAAGGGGAGTGGGTATTCTTGTGAAACTAACTGTTTTCTAATTGGCCCTGAAGCAGTCTGAGATACACCCCGGAAAGAGGGTTTCGCCCAATGGGTAAGACTTAAGATACCCTGAGGAGGAGCTTTCTCCCGGGGTAATAATGCGTATTTGTTTTTAGAGTCAGTCGTTACTAGGCAGTCTGAGTGACGGATGAAAATTCCTTTAACGTTCTGTGTCTTTTCATTCGTAAAACATTTTGTATTATGTAAATAAATTGACAGTTATTCTGACTTCGAGAACAGGGTGCTGAACTGTTTAAATTCCGTGTTTTCGATTCGCAGATTATTTCTCTTTGACTATGTAAATACGATTAAAACATGTAGATTGCTAAGTAGTGATAGAATTTATTTTCTTTCCCACGAGGGAAGAAGGGAATCCTTATGCTGTAGTTTTTCATTCGCGGTCTATTTCTGATTATGTAAATATTTTTTGATGAAGTACAGTGTTTGAATTCGCAGTTCTCTGTGTCCCGCTTTCAAAAATGTTGTTTAATTTGTATATATATCTAGTACAAAATTGACGTAAATCTACGGAGTTCGCCTTGCGAATTTCAACTGAATGATTATGAGAACTTCTTTATTCTTAGAAAAAGGGTTTGCAGGTTTGAGGTTTCTTTGTATCAAGAAGTCATGGTGAGTGTTGAATTCTTTTTCTTTTACTCTTAAGATGTTACCTCTATCTGAAACAATCGAACCGAGAGTTGCTATAGTCCTGGAGAAGTTTCTTATATGGGCAACTTAACTTGCAACGAGACGATAGTTCTGCAACACTGTTGATCACCTCTGTTGTATCCGACGTTTTTTTTTTATTATATGCACAATCCATCCCACCTAGAACGTATACTCTTATGTATCGTGCTCTCCTGAGCGTTTAACTTAGATTATTATTAAGAGAGGGTGAGAGTTTGTTGGATGATAGAGACTCGATCGGCTCTGCAATTTGCAACAGGGAGTCGAGTCGTAACACCCCCTTTAACGTAAAATCACTCACACCTCTTCCCTGTAAACATCGTAGACTATCGTAGATTACTAACATTTTGACGTTACAAACATCTACAATACTAATTAACTTCATTCCTCTTCTTTCATAACTAAGATTTACACCTGTTGCATGCTATCTCTGGCTTCCTTCTATCTAAAGGTACTCTGATACACTATATCAGGACGCTGAGATTGTTGCATGGCTCGGCGGGCGTAGGGGGTTTTCTCGATCCCCTTCAGGGATCTGCTGTTGACTCTTCTCTTCCTGATCGAAAGTAGAAACGCGTGATTGATTGGTCTTTCTTCAATCATTCGTATTTCCCTTACATATATAATAACTACAGTTATTGATAAACTCACTTACATGTTATTATCTAAACTTATCCATGATATTTTATGACACAAATACTATACTATATTGGCCAGAATTCCTTGTTCCGCTTTTCACCTAAGAGATAACATTATCAGAGGGTGACGAAGGGGGATGAGGGTTTTGGGAGTGAATGACAAAATAACACCTCAAAATACAGTCCACTATCCTTTTTGAAACTTTCTTCTATGATTCTAATTTGTCATTTCACATTGTGGTCCGTTAGAACCGGATGGTAAAACTATAATTTAGCTTGCATTTGCAATGAAAACCTGCACCTAAGCAATCTCTCCAAAACACATATATGAAATTATATATTTCATTCACCACTCCTAAGAGACCTTCTTCGCAAGTATATTGATTATTATTATTCATTATTATTGATTTATTATTATTATTGTTCATTATTTCTGATCCTATTCATATTATTATGTATTATTATTATTATTACTTGCGAAATGCGCTTTCATATGTTTTAAGGAAGCTTGATGGTTTCTCAGTGAATTTCGTATATTTTAGCTTTTTTCTTAAGACCATATTCCTCTCTTGCATATATTTCATCCGTGCAATTGCAACAATTTATACGTTAAAGAATATAAAGAAAAGGGCTTAACTTTTCTATGTTAAAGGGAAGTTCAGTGGTTTCTCGGTGAATTTCGTGTGTTTCATATCTTTCTTTAGTTTCCTTTATATACATAGTTCGCTTGCAACCTTTGCAACATTGTAGTATATTGGGGATATAAGGAAAGGGTTCTATTTTTTAGCGCATTTAAAGCAAGGCAGTGTTTTCGCTATATTTTTTTTGTGTTTCATATCTTTCTTTAGTTTCCTTTATATACATAGTTCGCTTGCAACCTTTGCGACATTGTAGTATATTGGGGATATAAGGAAAGGGTTCTATTTTTTAGCGCATTTAAAGCAAGGCAGTGTTTTCGCTATATTTTTTTTGTGTTTCATATCTTTCTTTAGTTTCCTTTATATACATAGTTCGCTTGCAACCTTTGCAACATTGTAGTATATTGGGGATATAAGGAGAGGGTTCTATTTTTTAACGCATTTAAAGCAAGGCAGTGTTTTTTCGTTATATTCTTTTGTGTTTCATATCTTTCTTTAGTTTCCTTTATATACATAGTTCGCTTGCAACCTTTGCAACATTGTAGTATATTGGGGATATAAGGAGAGGGTTCTATTTTTTAACGCATTTAAAGCAAGGCAGTGTTTTTTCGTTATATTCTTTTGTGTTTCATATCTTTCTTTAGTTTCCTTTATATACATAGTTCGCTTGCAACCTTTGCAACATTGTAGTATATGGGATATAAGGGAAGGGTTCTGTTTTTTAGCGCATTTAAAGCAAGGCAGTGTTTTTTCGCTATATTTTTTGTGTTTCATATCTTTCTTTAGTTTCCTTTATATACATAGTTCGCTTGCAACCTTTGCAACATTGTAGTATATTGGGGATATAAGGAAAGGGTTCTATTTTTTAGCACATTTAAAGCAAGACAGTGTTTTCGCTATATTTTTTTTGTGTTTCATATCTTTCTTTAGTTTCCTTTATATACATAGTTCGCTTGCAACCTTTGCAACATTGTAGTATATTGGGGGAAACAAGGAAGGGTTCTGTTTTTTAGCGCATTTAAAGCAAGGCAGTGTTTTTTCGCTATATTTTTTTCTCTTTCCTTAGTTTCCTTTTCCCTTAATTATATACATAGTTCGCTTGCAACCTTTGCAACATTGTAGTATAGTGGGGAAGGACAAGGAAGTTGTTCTATATTTAACACATTTAAAGCAAAGCTGTGTTTTTTCGCTATATTTTTTGTGTTTCATATCTTTCTTTAGTTTCCTTTATATACATAGTTCGCTTGCAACCTTTGCAACATTGTAGTATATTGGGGGATATAAGGAAAGGGTTCTATTTTTTAGCACATTTGAAGCAGGGCAGTGTTTTTTCGCTATATTTTTTGTGTTTCATATCTTTCTTTAGTTTCCTTTATATACATAGTTCGCTTGCAACCTTTGCAACATTGTAGTATATTGGGGAAGAACAAGGGAGGGTGCTATTTTTTAACATATTTGGAAAAAGCGCAGTGCTCTCTGTGCGAATTTCGTTGTTTTAGCCATCTCTACAGGTTCT
>JABUQX010094448.1:17500-29243 GCA_015478945.1 Trachelipus rathkii | reverse complement strand
CTTATTCAATTTGGTTTATGGAAGAGTGTTTGCATTCGAATCTTAGCGGAGGGGAGGTGGAATGATGAATGGGAGGAGTAGTAGGACCAGAATATTGGACGAAAATGACCGCGACCTTTTTTGACCTTTTCTGACCGCGACCTTTTTTTGAGCTCGAATTTTTACCTGACCTTGACCTTTTTTGGCCTTCACCTTTTTGGGCCTTGACCTTTTTTTCGACCAACCCTAATTTTTTGGGAACCCTAATTTTTTGGCAGCCCTAATTTTTTGAGAACCCTAATTTTTTGGCAACCCTAATTTTTTCGGCAACCCTAATTTTTTGCAACCCTTCGAAGAAGGGTTGCGCCAAACGGTTGCGTAAGCAACCGTTGTACGTATTACCCCCCTATTTTACGCCCCCTAATTTTTTCGACCGTGGGTCATTTTTGCCCACGGTAATTTTTGATCTTCCTTTAGGGGCTTAGCCCTTTTTGATGTCTTAACCTTGTTTGACCATGATATTTCGGCCTTGACCTTGCCAGATACCATGGGTCAATTTTGACCCACGGTAATTTTTTGTCCTTCATGGGTCAATTTTTGCCCACGGTAATTTTTAATCTTCCTTTAGGGGCTTAGCCCTATTTTTTGGTGTCTTTACCTGTTTGACCATGATATTTCGACCTTGACTTACCATATACCATGGGGTCATTTTTGGCCCACCGCCAATTTTCTGGCTCACTCGTGCCCTCACCCGGTCAGCATATTTCGTCCTAACTTGAACGATATGTATGAACTATCCGTACTTGCACACCCTGACACACCACACTACACACACAACACACACACACACACACACACACACACACACACACAACACACAACACACAACACACAACACATAACACACATTTCCACTATGACACTTACACTTACATTTACACTATTCACACGTACAAACACACGACCAACCTTTTGGTCGCTCCAGGGTCAATTTTGATCCCACCGTAATTTTTTGGCCTTTCGTTAGGGACTTAGCCCTTTTTGATGTCTTAACCTTGTTTGACCATGATATTTCGCCTTTGACCTTGCCATATACCATGGGTCAATTTTGACCCACGCTAACTTGATGGCTTTGATGGTTCCCAATCACCGTAAGAAGTATCTAGTGATGTTCTATTAGTGTTCTATGAGTATTAGATGAGTGCCAGGTGAGTGCCAGGTGAGTGCCAAGTGAGTGCCAATGAGTGCCAAGTGAGTGCCAAGTGAGTGCCAATGAGTGCCAAGTGAGTCCACATAGTGCAAGTTGAGTGCCACATATTGCCAACTGAGTGCCACTTTTCAATCCTTTTCTAGGCCTCCCCTGGCCTAGAATAGCCCTAATATGGGTGTCTACCCCTAAGGAAGAGGTATGAGGAATCGATTGGTGTATATTACAATCTGCTAGAATGCTTCCTACTACGAGTTAGTATTTTTATAACACTTATACCACGACTGAATATATATCTAAAGAGCTACACATTTGAGACAGTGTCCGCAAACGTTTCAGAGTCCGCGTCCGCAGGTCAGCCCCACCGCGAAACCGCCGCCGCGTGCGCCTTTAGGCGCAATATTACCGCCGCCGCGTGCGCCCGCAGGCGCAATATTTTCGCGTAACCGCCGCCGCGTGCGCCCGCAGGCACCATATCCCCGCGTATAACCGTCGCCGCGTGCGTCCGCAGGCGCAAAATTCCCGCGTGAACGAAAAAATATGATGTTATCAATGTAAACTATTCAAAGAATTTCGTTTCAAATATACTATGATTCATTCATTTTTTACTACAATTGTACGAAATTTATTAAAAACATCAATACTTACACCACCTTAAAAGCAGTAATCAGTAAACAATAGAATGTATTACCAACACCTAGGATTAGTATGCTTGTTGTTTTACTGCTTTACTGCTTTAAACTCTTCTGCTTTACTGCTTAACTCTCTGCTTACTGCTTTAAACTCTCTGCTTTACTGCTTTAAACTCATATACATGACATACCTAAGCAGTAAAATCAGTAATACAAAGAGGTGTTACCGAACACCTAGGGGATTAGTATCTTTGTTTTACTGCTTGACTGCTTAACTTTCTGCTTACTGCTTTAACTTTCTCTTTACTGCTTTAACTTTCTGCTTTACTGCTTTTTATTTATTATTTCTATTTTTATTTTTTAACTCATATATTTATTAACATTATGTTTTCTTTTATATTTTTATTTTTTTGTTTATTACTTTTTATTATTATTTCTATTTTTATTTTTTGTTTAATTTGTAATGTAAGAATAAAAAACACACAGAGTTTCTGTTAATATAAACATTTTATTTAATAAAATTGTACGAAATTTATTAAAAACATGTACTTTACTGCTTTACAGCTTTAATTAAACTCATTATTCATTATTCACTTAACGAGTATGGATGTGGAGAAATTTACGTTCCGAAGTCCGGCTACATGTCTTGTAGCTGGTCCGACAGGCTGTGGTAAAACCTTTCTATTATTAAATATTTTAAAGGAAATGGAGATTTTTGAACAAGCACCTGTAAAAATAATATGGTGTTATAATGTTTATCAGGAAAAATTTAAAGAATATAAAGATGTTATTCAATTTCACGAAGGCATATACGATATTAGGTCGCTGGACAATATACATGGACACAAAATTATTGTATTAGATGATTTAATGCACAAATTGAATTTGGAAATAGCAGAAGCGTTCACAGTTTATTCTCACCATCTAAATATCTCTGTGTTTTTCATAACACAGAATATTTTTCATCAAAGCAAGCATATGCGAAGTGTTTCTTTAAACACACAGTATTTACTGTTGTTTGGACAGAGAAGAGACATGAGTCAAATTAATGTATTGGCAACTCAAATGTTTCCCCTTCAAAGGAAAGAGTTCTTAAAAGTATATAAAGAGGTTACTTCGATCCCCCACGGTTATTTGATGTGTGAACTTCACCCCAAAAACACGCACAGAGTGCTGCTCCGTACCAACATTCTGCCTTATGAGATAGAAACTGTATACATACCTGAATAATGAGTGCTCTAGTTGCAAAGTATTTACCTCTTATAAAAAAATTTAAAAAGTTGAAACCATCTGAAAAACGTAAACTAATTAGTGAGGATGAGAAATTCATGCAGTGTGTATGCGAAGTCTGTTTAAATCTTATAAAAGGAAATGTTCCTTTAAACAGACCTCAGACGGTAAAGTTACGCCGTCATAGAAACATCATTAAAAAACTCTCCCTCAACATTAAAAATTTGAAAAATAAAAAGAAGTTACTACAGAGAGGAGGAGGAGTATTCCTGCCATTACTCTTCTCCGTTATAGCTCCCCTGATAACTAAGTGGTTGTCCCCATAATGAAGAAGGTTGCTGTACTTCCATATAATGAGTATGAGAAAATGAAGTATAATAATACAGCATCTGTACAGAATTCAGTTCCTCAGATTCATCATTCACAACCTCAATATGGCCAGTTATTGCCGCACACTGTGCAAAATCCACAATCACAGTTTCATCATTCACAGCCCCCATACACGCAAATATTACAGCCCAATGCATTGACATTACAACCTCTTTCACATCAGCAGCAACAGTTGCACCAACAGAATCCTTATATTGTGAACGAATCATTATCTTTCCAGCAGCCTCTACCTCCTAGCTTATATGATCCTAAAGTTGAACAGATAACCAAATATGAGAAAGAAGTGTACAGGATATTAAATTCAGACGTTAACATCCATGAGAAACGCCTCTTATACCAGGATGCCATACAAAAATTGATAGATAGTAAAGACTTGCATCTACATCCATCCCTACGTATTCCGCTAACCGATAATGTAGATATTCCTAATGAAGTAAAACTTGAAGTGAAAAATGAAGATAAATTTAAAAATATCCTAGAGGAGAGCTTACCTATTAGAGTGCGTAAATCAGGAATAGCTTTATATAATATTTTAAAAGACCAATTAACTTTGAATGAAGCAGGGCAGATCGTAATTGATGATGAAATAGTTAAAGGATCAAATATTGTGGACTTGATAGCTGATCTCTCACGTAACTGGAAGAAAGGTCCTGTAAAAGGATGGAATGATATCAAACAAGAACTTCAGACTATTAATTTTCCCAGAAGTTTAATCTTAAATACAACGCGATTAGCAGACTTAGATAATATCCCCGTTACGCCAAGACCTGATTCAAGTCCATCAGGCACTTCTTACGCATCAGATAAATTTAAACGTGTTACCAGAGGACGAACAAGAAAAACACCTTATAATAGGCATAGTTGGATTAAATCGTAATTATGCATTTTCGATATAAATAATAATATCATATATACATATATATAATATATATATAATAATATATTATATATATATCATATATATATATATATATAATATATATATATTATATATATAATATATATATATATATATTATTCATAATATAATATATATATTATATATTATATATATATATATATTATTTAGCTGTAATGTTTGTGTATAAATAAATGTTATTTTAAATCTTTTTCTCTTTCTTTATCCCTTGTGACCTAATATCACATTTTTGACAAAGTAGTATATATATATATATATATATATATATATACTATATATATATATCATATATTATATATATATATTATATATATATATTATATATATATAAATATATATATATATATATATATATATATATATATATTAAACGGCTGACACGTGTGTCAGTAGACAACATGGAGGCGAAGGAGGTAGTTGATAAGTATTACTTCAATCTGAGGGAGCCAAATAGTTTTGGGGGTTTCACTAGGTTTGCTTTAAGGTATCCTAATATTGAGAAAAAAGAGTTAAAAGCATATTTGGAGGGTGAAGAGGCATTTACTCTACATAAACCTGTAAGAAAAAAATTTCCTACACGGAAAACCATATCTCCGCAGCTCGATAGCATATGGCAGTTAGATTTATCGGAAATGATTAAATACAGCTCTTATAATGAAGGTTTTCAATATATACTTTTTACAATTGACGTATACTCTAGATACTTGTGGTTGAGGCCAATAAAAGATAAAAGATCAGCTACAGTCGCCGATGCTGTACTTGAAATTATAGAGGACGAACGGAGAACACCTAAATCATTTTGGACAGATTCAGGAATGGAATTCAAGGGGCGAGAGTTTCAGGAGATGCTCTGGGAGTATGGTATAAGCTATTACAATACATTTTCCGTAAACAAAGCGGCAATAGTTGAAAGAGTCCAACGTACTATTAAAGAACGCATGCATAGGTATTTTACTAAAATGAATACTTTTAAATATATTGATATACTGGACGATCTGGCTTATTCTTATAACAGGTCTTACCATAGAACTATAAAGTCAACTCCTTTAGAGATGTCAAAAACTAGAGGACGTATGGCGTATATGGGTGAAAAAGAAAACAAAATAAAAGATAATTCAGGAATAAAGGTAAACGATTATGTAAGAGTTTCTCGAACAGAAGAAAGGTTTAGAAAAGGATATGAATCCGGTTGGACTACGGAAGTTTTTAAAGTCCACAATATCCAACCATTCAGTCGTGATAGTTTAAAGTTATATTATCTGGAAGATTTAAATGGTGAAAAAATAAAAGGCGGATTTTATAAACAGGAAATACAAAAAGTAAGGTTCAATCCTGTAACTCATGAATATAAAATTGAAAAAATATTAGCTACGAGAGGTAAAGGAAAAAATAAGCAGTTACTTGTGAAATGGAGGGGATATCCTGCCAAGTTTAATACTTATATAAAAGCAAGTGAAGTTAAGAATCATTAATCAGTTGTCATTATAATCATGGAGAGTGTAGATCACTTTTATATAACTCTGCCTTCTTCAGCCTCCTTGGATTTACATCCTGATAATAAACTCTCGGATTTTACAACTGTGCTAATGAATCCTATACAGCTTGAAAGAGAGGCATACGAAGTAGGATTATGTGAAATGATATTAAATACGGACATAGAAAATTTACCTCACAGTCTATTCTGGATGGGGGTGTACAGAAGTGTAGAATGTGTTGAAACTATATTACAAGTGGAATATAGTTTCAACACATTCTACACTTCTGTACACTACAATTGCCAAAAAGATGAATACGACAACATTTGCTACAAAAGAATACTTCTTTGAAGAATTTACTTTGCGGAGGTCATATTTTAAATCGGTGCCTGCTATTTTTAGTCATTTAAACGTTCTCTTTGATATGAGTATTATGTGTAAGGACTTGGTATACAAAACTGAAATGTATACCAAAACCTTACACATAATACTCATATCAAAGAGAACGTTTAAATGACTAAAAATAGCAGGCACCGATTTAAAATATGACCTCCGCAAAGTAAATTCTTCAAAGAAGTATTCTTTTGTAGCAAGTGAAGTCGTAAGAATCATTAATCAGTTGTCATTATAATCATGGAGAGTATCTTCCACTTGTAATATAGTTTCAACACATTCTACACTTCTGTACACCCCCATTCAGAATAGATTGTGAGGTAAATTTTCTATGTCCGTATTTAATATCATTTCACATAATCCTACTTCGTATGCCTCTCTTTCAAGCTGTATAGGATTCATTAGCACAGTTGTAAAATCCGAGAGTTTATTATCAGGATGTAAATCCAAGGAGGCTGAAGAAGGCAGAGTTATATAAAAGTGATCTACACTCTCCATGATTATAATGACAACTGATTAATGATTCTTAACTTCACTTGCTTTTATATAAGTATTAAACTTGGCAGGATATCCCCTCCATTTCACAAGTAACTGCTTATTTTTTCCTTTACCTCTCGTATCTAATATTTTTTCAATTTTATATTCATGAGTTACAGGATTGAACCTTACTTTTTGTATTTCCTGTTTATAAAATCCGCCTTTTATTTTTTCACCATTTAAATCTTCCAGATAATATAACTTTAAACTATCACGACTGAATGGTTGGATATTGTGGACTTTAAAAACTTCCGTAGTCCAACCGGATTCATATCCTTTTCTAAACCTTTCTTCTGTTCGAGAAACTCTTACATAATCGTTTACCTTTATTCCTGAATTATCTTTTATTTTGTTTTCTTTTTCACCCATATACGCCATACGTCCTCTAGTTTTTGACATCTCTAAAGGAGTTGACTTTATAGTTCTATGGTAAGACCTGTTATAAGAATAAGCCAGATCGTCCAGTATATCAATATATTTAAAAGTATTCATTTTAGTAAAATACCTATGCATGCGTTCTTTAATAGTACGTTGGACTCTTTCAACTATTGCCGCTTTGTTTACGGAAAATGTATTGTAATAGCTTATACCATACTCCCAGAGCATCTCCTGAAACTCTCGCCCCTTGAATTCCATTCCTGAATCTGTCCAAAATGATTTAGGTGTTCTCCGTTCGTCCTCTATAATTTCAAGTACAGCATCGGCCGGCAACTGTAGCTGATCTTTTATCTTTTATTGGCCTCAACCACAAGTATCTAGAGTATACGTCAATTGTAAAAAGTATATATTGAAAACCTTCATTATAAGAGCTGTATTTAATCATTTCCGATAAATCTAACTGCCATATGCTATCGAGCTGCGGAGATATGGTTTTCCGTGTAGGAAATTTTTTTCTTACAGGTTTATGTAGAGTAAATGCCTCTTCACCCTCCAAATATGCTTTTAACTCTTTTTTCTCAATATTAGGATACCTTAAAGCAAACCTAGTGAAACCCCCAAAACTATTTGGCTCCCTCAGATTGAAGTAATACTTATCAACTACCTCCTTCGCCTCCATGTTGTCTACTGACACACGTGTAAGCGTTATATATATATATAATATATATATATATAATATATAATATATAATATATATATATATATATAGTATATATATAATAATATAGATATATATATATATAATATATATATATATATAATATAATATATATTTGTCAAAAAATTGTGATAATTAGTCACAAGGGTTAAAGAAAAAGGTTTAAAATAACATTTATTTATACACAAACATTACAAGCTAAATAAATATATATATATATATATATCATATATATATATATATATATATATAATATTATATATATATATATATATATTATATAAATATATATAATAATATATATATAGTTATATATATATATATATATATTATATATATATACTATATATATTATATATATAATATATATATATGATAAGCATAATTGTACGATTTAATCCAACTATGCCTATTATAAGGTGTTTTTCTTGTTCGTCCTCTGGTAACACGTTTAAATTTATCTGATGCGTAAGAAGTGCCTGATGGACTTGAATCAGGTCTTGGCGTAACGGGGATATTATCTAAGTCTGCTAATCGCGTTGTATTTAAGATTAAACTTCTGGGAAAATTAATAGTCTGAAGTTCTTGTTTGATATCATTCCATCCTTTTACAGGACCTTTCTTCCAGTTACGTGAGAGATCAGCTATCAAGTCTACAATATTTGATCCTTTAACTATTTCATCATCAATTACGATCTGCCCTGCTTCATTCAAAGTTAATTGGTCTTTTAAAATATTATATAAAGCTATTCCTGATTTACGCACTCTAATAGGTAAGCTCTCCTCTAGGATATTTTTAAATTTATCTTCATTTTTCACTTCAAGTTTTACTTCATTAGGAATATCTACATTATCGGTTAGCGGAATACGTAGGGATGGATGTAGATGCAAGTCTTTAAGATCTATCAATTTTTGTATGGCATCCTGGTATAAGAGGCGTTTCTCATGGATGTTAACGTCTGAATTTAATATCCTGTACACTTCTTTCTCATATTTGGTTATCTGTTCAACTTTAGGATCATATAAGCTAGGAGGTAGAGGCTGCTGGAAAGATAATGATTCGTTCACAATATAAGGATTCTGTTGGTGCAACTGTTGCTGCTGATGTGAAAGAGGTTGTAATGTCAATGCATTGGGCTGTAATATTTGCGTGTATGGGGGCTGTGAATGATGAAACTGTGATTGTGGATTTTGCACAGTGTGCGGCAATAACTGGCCATATTGAGGTTGTGAATGATGAATCTGAGGAACTGGATTCTGTACAGATGCTGTATTATTATACTTCATTTTCTCATACTCATTATATGGAAGTACAGCAACCTTCTTCATTATGGGGACAACCACTTAGTTATCAGGGGAGCTATAACGGAGAAGAGTAATGGCAGGAATACTCCTCCTCCTCTCTGTAGTAACTTCTTTTTATTTTTCAAATTTTTAATGTTGAGGGAGAGTTTTTTAATGATGTTTCTATAACGACGTAGCTTTACCTTCTGAGGCCTGTTTAAAGGAACATTTCCTTTTATAAGATTTAAACAGACTTCGTATAAATATTGTTTTAATACTTTTTTATTTTTAATTTGTAATGTAAGAATAAAAACAGTTTTTCAGATGGTTTCAACTTTTTAATTTTTTTTATAAGAGGTAAATACTTTGCAACTAGAGCACTCATTATTCAGGTATGTATACAGTTTCTATCTCATAGGGCAGAATGTTGGTACGGAGCAGCACTCTGTGCGTGTTTTTGGGGTGAAGTTCACACATCAAATAACCGTGGGGGATCGAAGTAACCTCTTTATATACTTTTAAGAACTCTTTCCTTTGAAGGGGAAACATTTGAGTTGCCAATACATTAATTTGACTCATGTCTCTTCTCTGGCCAAACAACAGTAAATACTGTGTGTTTAAAGAAACACTTCGCATATGCTTGCTTTGATGAAAAATATTCTGTGTTATGAAAAACACAGAGATATTTAGATGGTGAGAATAAACTGTGAACGCTTCTGCTATTTCCAAATTCAATTTGTGCATTAAATCATCTAATACAATAATTTTGTGTCCATGTATATTGTCCAGCGACCTAATATCGTATATGCCTTCGTGAAATTGAATAACATCTTTATATTCTTTAAATTTTTCCTGATAAACATTATAACACCATATTATTTTTACAGGTGCTTGTTCAAAAATCTCCATTTCCTTTAAAATATTTAATAATAGAAAGGTTTTACCACAGCCTGTCGGACCAGCTACAAGACATGTAGCCGGACTTCGGAACGTAAATTTCTCCACATCCATACTCGTTAAGTGAATATGAATAATGAGATTAATTAAAGCTGTTAAAGCAGTAAAAGTACAGTTTTTAATAAAAATTTCGTTACAATTTTATATAAAATAAATGTTATATTAACAGGAAACTCTGTTTTTGTTATTCTTACATTACAAATTAAAACAAAAATAAAAATAGAAATAATAAATAAAAAGTAATAAAACAAAAATAAAAAATAAAAATAGAAATAATAAATAAAAAGTAATAAAACAAAAATAAAAAATATAAATAAAAGCAGTAAAGCAGAAAGTTTAAGCAGTAAAGCAGTAAAGCAGAAAGTTAAAGCAGAAAGTTAAAGCAGTAAAGCAGTAAAACAAAAGCATACTAATCCCCTAGGTGTTAGGTAACACCTCTATTGATTTACTGATTTACTGCTTTAAGTATGTAAGTATATTGAGTAAAAGCAGAAAGCAGGAGAGTTAAAGCAGTAAAGCGAGGAGTTAAAGCAGTAAAGCAGAGAGTTAAAGCCAGTAAAGCAGTAAAACAAAAGCATACTAATCCCCTAGGTGTTAGGTAATAACACCTCTATTGATTTACTGATTTACTGCTTTAAGGTGTGTAAAGTATTATGTTTTTTAATAACAAGTTTCCGATACAATGTAGTAAAATGAATGAATCATATTTATTTGAAACGAAATTCTGTTGAATAGTTTACATTGACAATCATATTTTTCGTTCACCGGAATTTTGCGCCTGCGGACGCACGCGGCGACGGTACGCGGGGATATGGTGCCTGCGGGCGCACGCGGCGGCGGGAACGCGGAAAATGCGCCTGCGGGCGCACGCGGCGGGCTGGTACGCGCCTACGGGCGCACGCGGCGGCGGTTTCGCGGTTGGGCTGAACTGCGGACGCGGACTCTGCGAAACGATTTGCAGGACGACTGTCTCAAAATGTGTTAGCTCTTAGATAATATTCAGTCGTGGCTATAAGTGTTAGAAAATAACTAAACTCGTAGTAGGAAGCATTCTAGCAGATTGTAATATACACCAATCGATTCCTCATACCTTAATTACCTAGGGCGTAGACACCCATTACGGGCTATTCTAGGCTCAGGGGAGGCTAGAGAAGGCTTGAAAAAAGTGGCACTCATTTGGCTCTTGTGGCACGTCACTGGGCACTATGTGGCACTCACTTGGCACTCATTGGCACTCACTTGGCACTCATTGGCACTCATTGGCACTCACTTGGCACTCACCTGGCACTCACCTAGGCACTCATTTAATACTCATAGAACACTAATAGAACATCACTAGATACTTCTTACGGTGATTTGGAACCATCAAAAGCCATCAAGTTAGCGCTGGCCGTCAAAATTTGACCCATGGTATATGGCAAGGTTAAGGCCGAATATCATGGTCAAACAAGGTTAGACATCAAAAAAGGGCTAAGTCCCTAAAAGAAGGACAAAAAAATTACCGTGGATCAAAATTGACCCATGGAAGACTAAAGGGTTGGTCGTGTGTTTGTACGTGTGAATAAGTGTAAATGTAAGTTGTAAGTGTCATAGTGAATGTGTGTATAAGTGTAAGTTTGTGGTGTGGTTGTGGTGGATAGTGAA
>JABUQX010094447.1:22500-32390 GCA_015478945.1 Trachelipus rathkii | reverse complement strand
ATAAAGCCGTGTTCAAGCTTATTTATTATGTTTATGTGTAATAGCAAAGAAATTTAAATTTGTAAAAATGTATTCATGTTAGACGGTTTCAGATAATAATTTAGGGCTCCTAGTTAATTTTGAAAGGTGTTTAGGGGATCTCCTTTGCACAACCGTAAAATATTTACAACTTGAAGTAGTGATAAAGCGAAGTAAAGTTAATTTATATTGTTATTTGTGTAATAGCTAAGAAATCTAAATTTATTGTAATATGTATTCATGTTAGATCGGTTTCAGATAATAATTTGGGCTCCTAGGTAATTTAGACAATTGTTTGAGGTATCTCCTTTACACAACCCTAAAAAATTTACACATTTTTGTAGTGATAACGCGCAGTCAAGCTTCTTTATATTGTTATATGTATAATAGCAAAGAAATCTAAAATTGTTATAAAATGTTTTACTGTTAGATCGGTTTCAGATAATAATTTTGGGGCTCCTAGGTAATTTAGGCAGGTGTTTGGAGGTATCTCCTTTGCACAATTGTAAAAAATTAACAACTAATGTGTTGATAAGCGTAGTCAAAGCTTATTTAATTGTTATATGAGTAACAGCAAAGAAATCTAAATTTGTTGTAATATGTATTCGTGTTAGATCGGTTTCAGAGTAATAATTTAGACTCATGGTAATTTTAGGCAGGTGTTTGAGGTATCTCCTCTGCACAACCCTAAAATATTTACAATTTGTAGTAGTGATAAAGCTTAGTAAAGCTTATTTATATTGTTTTATGTGTTATAGCAAAGAAATTTAAATTTGTTATAATATGTATTCATGTTGTTAGATCGGTTTCAAGATAATAATTTGGGCTCCTACGTAATTTAGGAGAGTGTTTGAGGTATCTCCTTAGCACAACCGTAAAATTTTATTTGATGTAGTGATAAAGCGTAGTCAAGCTTACTTATATTATATATGTGAATAGCAAAGAAATCTAAATATGTTATAATATGTATGAATGTTAGATCGGTTTCAGATAATAAATTGGGCTCCTAGGTAAATTAGGCAGGTGTTTGAGGTATCTCCTGTGCACAACCGTAAAACGTTTACACATTTGTGTAGGGATAAAGCGTAGTCAAGCTTATTTATAATGTTATATGTGTAATAGCAAATAAATCTAAATTTTTCTGATAATATGTATTCATGTTATTTAGACGGTTTAGATAATAATTTGGGCTCCTAGGTGTTTGAGGTATCTTCTTTGCACAACCATAAAATATTTACAATTTGATGTAGTGATAAAACGTAGTCAAGTTATTAATATTGTGTGATGTGTAATAGCAAAGATATTTAAATTTGTTTTCATATGTTTTCATGTAGATCGGTTTCAGATAAAAATTTAGGCTCCTAGGCAATTTAAGCAGGTGTTTGAGGTATCTCCTTTGCACAACCGATAAAAAATTCACATTTATCAGTATAAAGCGTTATCAGCTTATTATATTTTTTATGTTGTTATTAGCAAAGAAATCTAAATTTGTTATAAAAATGTATCATGTTAGATCGGTTTCAGATAATAATTTGGGCTCCTAGGTAATTTATGCAGGTGTTTGAGGTATCTCATTTGCACTACCGTAAAATATTTACAATTTCATGTAGTGATAAAGCGTAGTCAAGCTTATTTATATTGTTATATGTGTAATAGCAAAAAAAATCTAAATTTGTAATAATATTATGTGATTCATGTTTAGATCGGTTTCAGGTAATAATTTGGCTCCTAGGTAATTTAGGCGGGTGTGTTTGAGGTATCTCCTTTTGCACAACCGTAAATATTACCAATTTGATGTAGGTAGTGATAAAGCGTAGTCAAGCTTATTTATATTTTTTTTATGTGTAATAGCAAAGAAATCTAAATTTGTTATAATATGTATTCATGTTAGATCGGTTTTAGATAATAATTTGGGCTCCTAGAAAATTTAGGCAGAAGTTTGATGTATCTCCTTTGCGTAACCGTAAAAGTTTCAACATTTTTGTAGATATAAAGCGTAGTCAAGCTTATTTATATTGTTTTATGTGTAATAGCAAAGAAATCTAAATTTGTTATAATATGTATTCATGTTAGATCGGTTTCAGATAATAATTTGGGCTTCTAGTTAATTTAGGCAGGTATTTGAGGTATCTCCTCTGCACAACCGTAAAATATTTACAATTTGATTTAGTGATAAAACGTAGTCAAGCTTATTTATATTGTTTTATGTGTAATAGCAAAAAAATCTAAATTTGTTATAATATGTATTCATGTTAGATCGGTTTCAGATAATAATTTGGGCTCCTAGGTAATTTAGGCAGGTCTTTGAGGTATCTCCTTTGCACAACCGTAAAAAATTTACACATTTATGTAATAATAAAGCGTAGCCAAGCTTATTTATGTTGTTATATGTGTAATAGCAAAAAAATCGAAATTTGTTATAATATTTATTCATGTTACATTGGTTTCAGATAATAATTTGGGCCAATAGGTTAATAAGGCAGATGTTTGAGGAATCTACTCTACACTATCGTCAAAAATATAAACTTTGATGTTGTTATAAAGCGTAGTCAAGCTTATTTGTATTGTAATATGTGTAATAGCAAAGAAATCTAAATTTGTTTTAATATGTATTACTGTTAGATCAGGTTCAGATAATAATTTGGGCTCCTAGTTTATTAGGCAGGCTCAATCTCCCCTACCAGGCGCCTAAGTGACTGCTCTCCGGCTGAGTCCTAATCTGTCGGACTCTAACGTGAGTTATTCCTTTGCAAACCGTAAAAAATTTACACAATTATTTAGTGAAAAAGCGTAGTCAAGCTTATTTATATTGTTTTAGGTGTAATAGCAAAGAAATCAAAATATGTTATAATATGTATTCATGTTAGATCGGTTTCAGATAATAGTTTGGGTTCCTAGGTAATTTAGGCAGGTGTTTAAAGTATCTAATTTGCACAACCATAAAATATTTACAATTTGATGTAGTGATAAAGCGTAGTCAAGCTTATTTATATTGTTATATGTGTAATAGCAAAGAAATCTAAATTTGTTACAATATGTATTCAAGTTAGATCGGTTTCAGATAATAATTTGGGCTCCTAGGTAATTTAGGCAGGTGTTTGGAGTTGTATCTCCTTTGCACAACCGTAAAATATTTAAAATTTGATGTAGTGATATAGCGTAGTCAAGCTTATTTATGTTGTTATATTTGTAATAGCAAAAAAATCGAAATTTGTAATAATATTTATTCATTTTAGATCGGTTTCAGATAATAATTTGGGCTCCTAGATAATTTAGGCAGGTGTTTGAGATATCTCCTTTGCACAACCGTAAAAAATTTACACATTTATGTAGTGATAAAGCGTATTCAAGCTTATTTATATTGTTTTATGTGTAATAGCAAAGAAAATTAAATTTGTTATAGAATGTATTCATGTTAGATCGGTTTCAGATAATAATTTGGGCTCCTTGGTAATTTAGGCAGGTGTTTGAAGTATCTTCTTTGCACAACTGTAAAAAATTTACACTTTTATGTAGTTAGTGATAAAGCGTTGTTCAAGCTTATTTAAATTGTTTTATGTGTAATAGCAAAGAAATCTAAATTTGTTATAATATGTATTCATGTTAGATTGGTTTCAGATAATAATTTGGGCTCCTAGGTAATTTAGGCAGGTGTTTGATGTATCATCTTTGCGTAACCGTAAAAGTTTCCACATTTTTATAGTGATAAAGCGTAGTCAAGCTTATTTATATTTTTATATGTGTAATAGCAAAAATAAATCTAAATTTGTTATAATATGTATTCATGTTAGATCGGTTTCAGATAATAATTTGGGCTCCTAGGTAATTTAATCAGGTGTTTGAGGTATCTCCTTTGCAAAACCATAAAAAATTTACAATTTGATGTAGTGAAAAAGCGTAGTCAAGCTTATTTATATTGTTTTATGTGTAATAGCAAAGAAATCTAAATATGTTATAATATGTATTCATGTTATATCGGTTTCAGATAATAATTTGGGTTCCTAGGTAATTTAGGCAGGTGTTTAAAGTATCTCCTTTGCACAACTGTAAAATATTTACAATTTGATGTAGTGATAACGCGTAGTCAAGCTATTTTATATGTTTTATGTGTAATAGCAAAGAAATCTAAATTTGTTATAATATGTATTCATGTTAGATCGGTTTTAGATAATAATTTGGACTCCTAGGTAATTTAGGGCAGTTTGTTTGATATATCATCTTTGCGTAACCGTAAAAGTTTCCACATTTTGTGATAAAGCGTAGTCAGCTTATTTATATTTTTATATTGTTATAAATAGCATAGAAATCTAAAATTTGTATATATGTTTCATGTTAGATCAGTTCAGATAATAATTTGATGCTATCTAGTTTATGTTAGGCAGGTGTTTAAAGGGTCTTCTTGCACAACCGTAATAAGATTTACCAATTCGATAGTATAAAACGTAGTTCAAGCTTATTATATTGTTTTATGTGTAATAAGCAAAGAAATCTAATTTTCTAAAATTGTTTTCATGTTAGATCGGTTTCAGATAATAAATTGGGCTCCTAGGTAATTTAGGAGGTGTTTGAGGTATCTTCTTTGCAAAACTTTAAAATGATTTACAAATTTGATGTAGTGATAAAGCGTAGTCAAGACTATTTATATTGTTTTATGTGTATAGCAAAGAAATCTAAATTTGTTTATATATTATTCAGTTAGATCGGTTCATATAATAATTGGGCTCCAAGGTAATTAGGCAGGTGTTTGAGGTATTCCTTTGCCACAACCGTAAAATAATTACATTTGATGTAGTGATAAAGCGTTAGTCAAGCTTATTTATATTGTTTTATGTGTATAGCACAGAAATCTAAATTTTTGTATAATATGTATTCATGTTAGACCGTTTCAGATTAATTTGGGCTCTTTGGTAATTCAGGCAGGTGCTTGAGGTATCTTCTTTGCACACCTTTAAAATATTTACAATTTGATGTAGTGATAAAGCGTAGTCAAGCTTATTTATATTGTTTTATGTGTAATAGCAAAGAAAATCTAAATTTGTTAAATATGTATTCATGTTAGATCGGTTTCAGATAATAATTTGAGCTCCTAGGTAATATAGGCAGTTGTTTGAGTTATCTTCTTTGGAAAACCGTAAAAAAATCACACATTCATGTAGTGATAAAGCGTATCAAGCCCTTTTATATTGTTATATGTGTAATAGCAAAGAAATCCTAAACTTTGTTATATATTGTATTCATGTTAGATCGGTTTCATATAATAATTTGGGCTCAAGGTAATTTAGGCAGGTGTTTGAGGTTATCTCCTTTGCACAACCGTAAAATAATTACAATTTGATGTAGTGATAAAGCGTAGTCAAGCTTATTTATATTGTTTTATGTGTAATAGCAAAGAAATCTAAATTTGTTTTAATATGTATTCATGTTAGATTTGTTTCAGAAAATAATTTGGGCTCCTAGGTAATTTATTCACGTGTTTGAGGTATCTCCTTTGCACAAACGTAAAAATTTACACATTTATGTAGTTATAAAGCGTAGTCAAGCTTATTTATATTGTTATATGTGTGTAATAGCAAAAAAAAACTAAATTTGTCATAATATGTATTCATGTTAGATCGGTTTCAGTTAATAATTTGGGCTCCTAGGTAATTTAGACAGGTGTTTGAGGTATCTCCTTTGCACAACCGTAAAATATTTACAATTTGACTTAGTGATAAAGCGTAGTTAAGCTTATTTATATTGTTTTATGTGTAATAGCAAAGAAATCTAAATTTGTTATAATATGTATTCATGTTAGAACGGTTTCAGATAATAATTCTGGCTCCTAGGTAATTTAGGCAATATTTTGAGGTATCTCCTTTGCACAATTGTAAAAAAATTTTACATATAGGTAGTGATAAAGCGTTCTCAAACTTATTTATATTGTTATATGTTTAAAAGCAAAGAAATATAAATTTGTTATAAAATGAATTCATGTTAGATCGGTTTCAGATAATAATTTGGGCTCCTAGGTAATTTAGGCAGGTGTTTGAGGTATCTCCTTTGCACAACCGTAAAATATTTTTACACATTAATGTAGTAATAAAGCGTAGTCAAGCTTATTTATATTGTTTTATGTGATAACAAAGAAATCTAAATTTGTTATAATATTTATTCATGTTAGATCGGTTTCAGATAATAATTTGGGCTTTTAAGTAATTTAGGCAGGTGTTTGAGATATCTTCTTTGCACAACCGTAAAAAATTTACTCCTTTATTTAGTGATAAAGCGTAGTCAAGCTTATTTATATTGTTTTATTTGTAATAGCAAAGAAATCTAAATTTGTTTTAATATGTATTCATGTTAGATCGGTTTCAGATAATAATTTGGGCTCCTAGGTAATTTAGGCAGGGTGTTTTGAGGTATCTCCTTATGCACAACCGTAAAAAATTTTACAATTTTTATTTTTGATTTAAAGCGTAGTCAAGCTTATTTATATTGTTTTATGTGAATAACAAAGAAAATCTAAATGTATAATTTATTATTCATGTTAGATCGGTTTCAGATAATAATTTGTTCTCCTAGGTAATTTAGCAGGTGTTTGAAGTAATATCTTTGCACAACTGTAAAAAATTTACATATTTATTTTAGTGATAAAGCGTAGTCAAGCTTATTTTTATTGTTATATGTGTTATAGCAAAGAAATCTAAATTTGTTTTAATATGTATTCATGTTAGATCGGTTTTAGATAATATTTTGGGATCCTACGTAATTAATGCAGGTGTTTGAGGAATCTTCTTTGCAAAACCGTAAAATATTTACAATTTGATGTAGTGATAAAGCGTAGTCAAGCTTATTTATATTGTTTTATGTGTAATAGCAAAGAAATCTAAATTTCTTATAATATGTATTCATGTTAGATCGGTTTCAGATAATAATTTGAGCTTCTAGGTAATTTAGGCACGTGTATGAGGTATCTCCTTTGCAAAACCGTAAAACATTTACACATTTATGTAGTTATAAAGCGTTGTAAAGCTTATTTATATTGTTATATTTGTAATAGCAAAGAAATATAAATTTGTCATAATATTTATTCATGTTAGATCGGTTTTAGATAATAATTTGGGCTCTTTGGTAATTTAGGCAGGTGTTTGAGGTATCTCCTTTGCACAACCGTAAAATATTTACAATTTTTTATGTAGTGATAAAGCGTAGTCAAGCTTATTTATATTGTTTTATGTGTAATAGCAAAGAAATCTAAATTTGTTATAATATGTATTCCTGTTAGATCGTTTTCAGTTAATAATTCTGGCTCCTAGGTAATTTAGGCAGGTGTTTGAGGTATCTCCTTTGCACAATTGTAAAACATTTGTAAATACATGCAGTGATAAAGCGTTGTCAAACTTATTTATATTGTTATTTGTGTAAAAGCAATGAAATCTAAAATTGTTATAATATGTATTCAACTATATTGTTTTGAGTGTAATAGCAAAGAAATCTAAAATTTGTTATAATATGTATTCATGTTAGATCGGTTTCAGATAATAATTTGGGCTTCTAGGTAATTTAGGCACGTGTTTGAGGTATCTCCTTTGCACAACCGTAAAACATTTACACATTTATGTAGTTATAAAGCGTAGTCAAGCTTATTTATATTGTTATATTTGTATTAGCAAAGAAATCTAAATTTGTCATAATATTTATTCATGTTAGATCGGTTTTAGATAATAATCTGGGCTATTAGGTAATTTAGGCAGGTGTTTGAGGTATCATCCTTGAAGCAACCGTAAAAATATTTACAATTTGATGTTAGTGATAAAGCGTAGTCAAGCTTATTTATATTGTTTTATGTGTAGTAACAAAGAAATCTAAATTTGTTATACTATATATTCATGTTAGATCGGTTTCAGATAATAATTTTGGCTCCTAGGTAATTTAGGCAGGTGTTTGAGGTATCTCCTTTGCACAACCGTGAAAAATTTACAATTTGATGTAGTGATAAAGCGAGTCAAGCTTATTAATATTGTTATATGTGTAATAGGCAAGGAAATCTAAATTTGTTATCATGTGCATTCATGTTAGATCGGTTTCAGATAATAATTTGGGCTCCTAGGTAATTTAGGCACGTGTTTGAGGTATCTCCTTTGCACAACGGTAAAAATATTTACATTTGATGTAGTGATAAAGCGTAGTCAAGCTTATTATATTGTTTTATTTGTAAGTAAATAAATCTAATTTGTTATATATGTATTTCATGTTTAGATCGGTTTTAGATAATAATTTGGGCTCCTAGGTAGTTTTGGCAGGTGTTTGAGGTATCTCCGTTTGCAAAACATTTAAAAAAATTTTGGATTTTTGATGTAGTGATAAAAGCGTAGTCAAGCAAATTTATATTGTTTTAGGTGTAATAGCAAAAAAAAGTCTAAATTTGTTATAATATGTAGTTGTTAGATCGATTTCAGATAATAATTATGGGCTCCTAGGTAATTTAGGCAATTGTTATTATCTGCAAACCAATCTAACTGAATACATATTATAAAATTAATTTCTTTGATACTACACCTATAACAATATAGATAAGCTGGACTACGCTTTAATCACTACATAAATTTGTAAATTTTTACGGTTGTGCAAAGAAAACCTCAAACACCTGCCGAAATTACTAGGAGCCAAATTATTATCTAAACCGATCTAACTTGAATACATATTATAAAAAAATTTAGATTTCTTGTTATTACCCATATAACAAATATAAATGAGCTTGACTTCGCTTTATTATTACATGGCAATTGTAAAATTTTTTACCCGTTGTTAAAGAGATACCCTCATACACCTGCCTAAAAATAACATGGAGCCCAAATTATTATCTGAAACCGGATCTAACGTATTTTATAAATATAAACAATATAAACAATATAAATAAGCTTGAATATGCTTTGACACTTACATTAAATTTAAATTTTTAACGGTTGTCCCAAAGGAGATTATCTCAAAACCTTTCTAAAATTACCTAGGAGCCCAAACTAGTATCTGAAAACAATTCTAACATTAGAAATATCATTAAAATAAATATGATTTCTTTTGCTATTACACATTTAACAATATAAATAGCTTGACTATGCTATCACTACATAAATTTTTAATTTTTATGATAATCATAATAAGATACCTAAAAAACCTGCCTAAATTAACTAGGAGCCCAAATTATTATACTGAAAACCGAATCTACATGAAACATATTATCAGCAAATTTAGATTTCTTGTGCATTACAACATATAACAAATTTAAATAAGCTTAACTACGCTTTTATCACTACATAAAATGTAAAAACTTTACGGTTGGCAAAGTATTAATCTTCAAACACGCCATAAATTACTAGGAGCCAAATTATTGTCTGAAACCGATCTAAGATGAATACATTATAAAACAAATTTAGATTTATTTGCTATTACACATATAAAAATATAAATGAGCTTAACTACGCTTCATAACTACATCAAATTGTAAAGATTTTACGTTTGTGCAAAGGAGATACCTCAAAACACCTGCCTAAATTACCTGGAGCCCAAATGGTATCTGAAAACATCTATAACAGGATACATTTAAAACAAATTAGATTCTTTGCTATTACACATATAACAATATTTTTAAAATAAGCTTGACTACGCTTTTGTCACTACATAAATGTGTAAATTTTTTAACGGTTGTGCAAGGGAGATACCGCAAACACATACCTAAATTACCTAGGAGCCCAAATTATTATCTGAAACCGATCTAACATGAATACATTTTGTAAAAAATTTAGATTTCTTTGTTATTACACACCTAAAAATATAAATAAGCTTGACTTCCATTTATCACTACACCAAATTGCGAATTATTTTAAAGGTTGTGC
>JABUQX010094447.1:12500-20000 GCA_015478945.1 Trachelipus rathkii | reverse complement strand
TTTTACAACATTAAATTGTAAATCTTTTCTCTTGTGCAAAGGAGATATTTCAAACACCTGCCTAAATTACCTAGAATCCCAAATTATTATCTGAAACCGATCTAACATGAATACAAATTATAAAAAATTTAGATTTCTTTGCTATTACACATATAACAATATAAATAATCTTGACTATGTTTTATCACTACATCAAATTGTAAATGTTTTACGGTTTTGCAAAGGTTATACCTCAAACTTCTGGCAAATAAACTAGGAGCCCAATTTATTATCTGAAACAATCTAACATGAATACATATAATAACAAACTTAGATTTCTTTGCTATTACACATATAACAATAAAAAAAGCTTGACTACGCTTTATCACTACTTCAAAATGTATTTTTTTTTGGTTGTGCATTGGAGACACCGCAAGCACCTGCCTAAATTACCTAGGAGTCAAAATTATTATCTAAAACTGATCTTTCATGTATACATATTATAACAAATTTAGATTTCTTTGCTATTACACAAATAACAATATAAATAAGCTTGACTATGCTTTATCACTACATCAAATTGTAAATTTTTTACGGTTGTGCAAAGAAAATAGCTCAAACACCTGCGTAAATTATCTAAGAGCATAAATTATTATCTAAAACCGATCTAAGATCTAACTTGAATACATATTATAAATTTAGATTTCTTTGCTAAAACACATATAACAAAATAAATAAGCTTGACCGCTTTATCACTACATCAAATTGTAAATAGTTTACAGTTGTGCAAAGGGGATACCTCAAACACCTGCCTAAATTACCTAGGAACCAAAATTTTTATCTGAAACCGATCTAACATAAATACATATAATAACAAATTTAGATTTCTTTGTTATTACACATATAACAATATAAATAAGCTTGACTACTCTTTATCACTACATTAAATTGTAAAGGTTTTAAGGTTTTGCAAAGGATATACCTTAAACACCTGCCTAAATTACCTAGGAGCTCAAATTATTATCTGAAACCGATCTAACATGAATACATATTATAACAAATTTAGATTTCTTTGCTATTACACATATAAAAATATAAATATTGTACTTGATACGCTTTCATCCACTACATCAGATTGTATACTTTTTACGATTGTGAAAAAAAGATACCTCAAACATCTACCATAATTAACTAGGAGACCAAATTATTACCTGAAAACGATCTAACATGAATGCATATTAAAATAAATTTAGATTTCTTTGCTTTTACACATATAACAATATAAGGAATTTTGACTACGCTTTATTACTACATCAAATTGTAATTTTTTTACGGTTTTACAAAAAGGATACCTCAAACAAGCCTAAATAACTAGGAAAGCCCCAATATTATTACCTGAAACCGATCTAACGGGAATACATTTTTATGACAAATTTAGATTTCTTTTGCTATTTACACATATAACAAGAAAAATACGCCTTGATATAATTGTTATTTAAACATTAAATTGTAAAATCTTTCCTGCTGTGCAAAGGATATATCTCAAACACCTGCCTAAATTACCTATAATCCCAAATTATTATCTTAAACTGATCTAACATGTATACAAATTATAAAAAAATTAGATTTCTTTGCTATTACACATATAAAAATATAAACAAGCTTGACTATGTTTTATCACTACACCAAATTGTAAATGTTTTACGGGTTTGCAAAGGTTATATCTCAAACTTCTGCCAAATAAACTGTGAGCTTAATTTATTATCTGAAACCAATATAACATGAATACATATAATAACAAACTTAGATTTCTTTGATATTACACATATAACAATAAAAATAAGCTTGACTACGCTTTATCACCACATCAAAATGTAAATTTTTTTTGGTTGTGCAAAGGAGACACCGCAAGCACCTGCCTAAGTTACCTAGGAGTCAAAATTATTATCTAAAACTGATCTTACATGTATACATATTATAACAACTTTAGATTTCTTTGCTATTACACAGATAACAATATAAATAAACTTGACTATACTTTATCACTACATCAAATTGTAAATTTTTTACAGTTGTGCAAAGAAGATAGCTCAAACACCTGCGTAAATTATCTAGGAGCCCAAATTATTATCTAAAACCGATCTAAGATCTAACTTGAATACATATTATAACAAATTTAGATTTCATTGCTATTACACAAATAACAATATAAATAAGCTTGACTTAGCTTTATTACTACATCAAATTGTAAATTTCTTACGGCTGTGCAAAGTAGGTATCTCAAACACCTGCCGAATTACCTAGGAGCCCAAATTATTATCAGAAACCGATCTAACATGAATACATATTATAACAAATTTAGATTTCTTTGCTATTATACATATAACAATATAAATAATCTTGACCCTTTATAACTATGTCAAATTAAAAATGTTTTACGGTTGGCAAAGGAGATACTCCAAACACCTGCCTAAATTACCTAGGAGCCCAAATTAATATCTGAAACCAACCTAACATGGATACATATTATAACAAATTTAGATTTCTTTGCTATTACACATATAACAATATAAATAAGCTTGACTACGCTTTATCACTACATCAAATTGTAAACATTTTACGATTGTGCAAAAGAGATACTTCAATCACCTACCTAAATTACCTATAATCTCAAATTATTATTTGAATCCGATCTAAAATGAATACATCTTATGGACAAATTTAGATTTCTTGCTAATATACAACAATTTAAAGAAGTTTCACTACTCTTTATGACTACGAGAATTTGTAAATTTTTTACGCTTGTGCAACGGAAATACCTCAAACACTTGCCTAAATTATGTAGGAGCTAAAATTATTATTAGAAACCAATCTAACATGAATACATATTATAACAAATTTAGATTTCTTTGCTCTTACACATATAACAATATAAATAAGCTTGACTACGCTTTATCACTACAATTAAATGTAATCTTTTTACGGTTGTGCAAAGTATTTACCTCAAACATCTGCCTAAATTAACTAGGAGCCCAAATTATTACCTGAAACCGATCTAACATGAATACATATTATAAAAAATTTAGATTTTTTTGCTATTACACATATAACAATTTACGTAGCTTTGATTACGTTTTATTACTACATCAAATTGTAATTTTTTTTTTGGTTGTGCAAAAAGGATACCTCAAACAAATGCCTGAATTACCTAAAACCCAAATTATTATTTGAAACCGATCTAACATGAATACATATTGAATCTAATTTAGAATTCTTTGCTATTACACATATAACAATAAAAAGGATGTTGACTACGCTTTATCACTACATCAAATAGTAAATTTTTTACGGTTGTGCAAAGGATATACCTCAAACGCCTGTCTCAATTACAAAGGAGCCTAAATTATTATCTGAAACTGATCTAACATGAATGCATATTGTAACAAATTTAGATTTCTTTGCTATGGCACATAAAACAATATAAATAATCTTGACTACGCTTTATCACTACATCAAATTGTAAACTTTTTAAGGTTGTGCAAAGAAGATACCTCACACACCTGCCTATATTAACTAAGAGCCATAATTATTATCTGAAACCGATCTAACATGAATACATAAAATAACAAATTTAGATTTCTTTGCTAAATATTGTTCAGGCAAACTTTTCCACAAAATGTATCGGCAAATCACTTTACTAGCTATTTTTAAGCTATCTACTTGGCTTTCTATCAACTTGACATCGCTGATCTAATCGTAAAAGTTATTGGTTAATTTTAATTTTAATAGTTTTTCAATTACTGAAAATTGTTGTAAGGATTTGCTGCTAAATGCACTTTTTGATAAGTTTTTGGCAGTGTCATAATCCATATCTGAAATAGGGCTTTTTTGGATTAAAATTTTAGCTGGACCTTTGACTTGTTTCATTAGACAAGAATGTCTTGCAAATTTATTGCATTTTCTATTGTATAAAGAAGCTTAACTACGCTTTACACAACATCAACTTGTAAATTTTTTACGATTATGCAAAGGAGATACCCCAAACACTTAACTAAATTACCTAGGAGCCAAAATTTTTATCTGAAACCGATCTATCATGAATACATATTATAACAAATTTAGATTTCATTGCTATTATACATATAACAATATAAATAAGCTTGATTTAGCTTTATTACTACATCAAATTGTAAATTTTTTACGGCTGTGCAAAGTAGGTATCTCAAACACCTGCCTAAATTACCTAGGAGCATAAATTATTATCTAAAATCGATCTAACATGTATACATATTATAAAAAATTTAGATTTTTTTGCTATTACACAGATAACAATATCAATAGGCTTGACTATGCTTTATCACTACATCAATTTGTAAAATTTTTCGATTGTGCAAAGGAGTTACCTAAAACACTTGCCAAAATTACCTAGGAGCTCAAATTATTATCTGAAAACGATCTAACATGAATACATATAATAACAAATTTAGATTTCTACGCTATTACACATATAACAAAATAAATAAGCTTGACTACGCTTTACCACTACATCACATTTTAAACTTTTTACGGTGTGAAAAAAAATACCTCAAACAAATGCGTATATTACCTAGGAGCCCAAATTATTATTTGAAACCGATCAAAGATCTAACATGAATACATATTATAACAAATTTAGATTTCATTGCTATTACGCATATTACAATATAAGTTAGCTTGAATACGCTTTATCACTACATCAAATGGTAAGCTTTTAATGGCTGTGCAAAGGAGATACCTCAAACTTCTGCTCGAATTACCTAGGAGCCAACATTGAATACTTTTTATAACAAATTTAGCTTTCTTTGCTATTACACATATAACAATATGAATAAGCTTGACTACGCTTTATCACCATATCAAATTGTAAATGTTTTACGGTTGTGAAAAGGAGATACCTCAAACTTCTGCCTAAATTACCTAGGAGCCAAAATTTTCATCTGAAACCTATCTAAAATGAATACATTTTATAACAAATTTAGATTTCTTTGCTATTACACTTATAACAATATAAATAGGCTTGACTACGCTTTATCACAACATCATATTGTAAATTTTTAACGGTTTTGCAAAGGAGATACCTCAAACACCTGCATAAATTACCTAATAGCCGAAATTATTATCTGAAACCGATCTAACATGAATACATATTATAACAAATTTAGATTTCTTTGATATTACACATATAACAACAGAAATAAGCATGACTACGCTTTATCACTACTTCAAGTTTTAAACTTTTTACTGTTGTGCAAAGAAGATACTTCAAACACCTACCAAAATTACCTAGGAGCCCAAATTATTATCTAAAACCCATCTAACATGAATACATATTATAACAAATTTAGATTTGTTTGTTAATACACATATAACAATTTAAAGAAGCTTTACTACGCTTTATCACCACATAAAATTGTAAATTTTTACGGTTGTGCAAAGGATATACCTCAAACACGTGCCTTAATTACATAGGAGTGAAAATTATTATCTAAAACCGATCTATTATGTATACATATGATAACAATTTAGATTTCTTTGCTATTACACAGATAACAAAATAAATAAGCTTGAATACGCTTTATCACTACATCAAATTGTAAATTTTTTACGGTTGTGCAAAAAAGATACCTCAAATAAATGCATAAATTACCTAGGAGCCAAAATTATTATCTAAAACCGATCTAAGGTCTAACAAGAATACATATTATAACAAATCTAGATTTCTTTGCTATTACACAGATAACAATATAAAAAAGCTTGACTACGCTTTATCACTGCATAAATGCGTAAATTTCTTATGGCTGTGCAAAGTAGGTATCTCAAACACCTGCCCGAATTAACTAGGAGCCCAAATTATTATCTAAACCCGATCTAACATGAATACATACTATAACAAATTTAGATTTCTTTGCTATTACACAAATAACAAAATAAATAAGCTTGACCGCTTTATCACTACATCAATTTGTAAATGTTTTACGGTTGTGCAAACACCTGCCTAAATTAAAAAGGAACCAAAATTTTTATCTGAACACGATCTAACATGAATACATATAATAGCAAATTTAGATTTCTTTGCTATTACACATATAACAATATAAATAAGCTTGACTACACTTTCACACTACATTAAATTTTAAAGGTTTTTCGATTTTGCAAAGGAAATACCACAAATTTCTTCCTAAATTAACTAGGATCCCAAATTAATATCTGAAACCGACCTAACATGAATACATATCATCCCAAATTTAGGTTTCTTTGCTATTACACCACATATAACAATATAAATAAGCTTTTCTACGCTTTATTACTAAATTTAATTGTAAATTTTGTACGTATGTGCAAAGGGCATACCTCTAACACCTGCCTAAATTACCTAGGAGCCCAAATTATTATCTGAAACCGATCTAACATGAATACATATTATAACAAATTTAGATTTCTTTGCTATTACACATATTACAATATAAATAAACTTGACCACTCTTTTTCACTACTTCAAATTTTAAACTTTTTACTGTTGTGCAAAGGAGATACTTCAAACACCAACCTAAATTACCTAGGAGCCCAAATTGTTATACGAAACCGATCTAACATGAATGCATATTATAACAAATTTAGATTTCTTTGTTAATACACATATTACAATTTAAAGAAGCTTGACTACGCCACATTAAATTCTAAACTTTTTACGGTTGTGCAAAGGATATACCTCAAACACGTGCCTAAATTACCTTGGAGTCCAAATTATTACCAAAATGTGATCTAATATGAAGACATTTTACAACAAATTTATATTTCTTTGCTATTACACATATAACAATATAAATATACTTGACTAAGCTTTATCATAACAACAGATTGTGAATTTTTTACGAATGTGCAAAGAAGATACCTCAAACATCTGCCTAAATTACATAAGAGCTCAAATTATTACCTGAAACCAATCTAACATGAATATATATTATAATAAATTTAAATTTCTTTGCTATTACACATATAACAATATAAAAAGGCTTGACTACGCTTTATCACTACATCAAATTGTAAATTTTTTATGGATTTGCAAAAAGGATACCTCAAACAACTGCCTAAATTACATAAAAGTACAAATTATTATCTGAAACAGGTCTAACATTAATACATCTTATAACAAATTTAGATTTCTTTGCTATTGCACATATAACAGTAAAAATAAGCTTGACTACGCTTTATGACAACATAAAATTGTAAATCTTTTCGGTTTTGCAAAGGAGATATCTCAAACACTTGCCTAAATTACATAGAATCCCAAATTATTATCTGAAACCGTCTAACATGAAAACGAATTATAACAAAATTAGATTTCTTTGCTATTACACACATATTAAGCTTATTTATATTGTAATATGTGAAATTGCAAAGAAATCTAAATTTGTTATAATATTTATTAATGTTAGATCGGTTTCAGATAATAATTTGGGCTCCATTTAGGCAGGTCCTTTT
>JABUQX010094447.1:0-7500 GCA_015478945.1 Trachelipus rathkii | reverse complement strand
AGTAGTCAAAATTATTACCTGAAACTGATCAATCATGAATACATTTTATAACAAATTTAGATATCTTTGCCATTACAAATATAAGAATATAAATAAGCTTAACAACGCTTTATCACATCAAATTATACATTTTTTACGGTTGTGCAAAGGAAATACCTAAATAACCTGCCTAAATTACCTAGGAGCACAAATTATTATCTGAAACCGATCTAACATGAATACATATTATATCAAATTTAGATTTCTTTGCTATTACACATTTAAAAATATAAAAAAGCCTAACTACGCTTTATCACTACATCAAATTGTAAATGTTTTACGGTTGTGCAATAGGAGCCCAAATTATTATCTGAAACCGATCTAACATGAATACATATTATAAAAATTTAGATTTATTTGCTATTATACATATAACAATATAAATAAGCTTTTTTACGGTTGTGCAATGAAGATACCTCAAACACCTGCTTAAATTACCTAGGAGCCCAAATTATTATCTAAAACCGATCTAACATGAATACATATTATAACAAATTTAGATTTCTTTGCTATTACATTTATAACAATATAACTAAGCTTGACTACGCTGTATCACTAAATCTAATAGGAACACATATTATAACAAATCTAGATTTGTTTGCTATTACACATATAGCAATATAAATAAGCTTGACTACGCTATATCACTACATCAAATTGTAAATTTATTGTCTGTAGGCCTACTCTCTACCTGACTAAGATAAATATCTACTTGTGCCTTGAGGGATGAAATGGCTTGAAGTTGAACTATAGGCTTGGATTTTTTATTAACTTTATCAAGAAGGGCTTGTATCTCTAGGTCAGACATTTTCGCTGAAATTTGGCTAGAATGACGCAAGGACAAATGAAACCTTGAAGAAAGATGAAAATGAAAGATGGCCTACCACCAGGCCAAACTATTTGATTTGAATTTTGAAAGGGTCTAGAAGACCAAAAATGAGTTTAAATTTTGAAGTTGAAATTGATCTAGGCCTACAAGGTCTAAGTTTGAGCTTGAATTTTTTTAGGAAAACACTGAAAGGGAAGGGTTAGGCAATGATGCATTGCTTCTCTAACTTTCATACCAAATTTTGAATTAAATACCCTAAGACTAACTAAACTTAGAACAAAAACGCTAATAGGCTAGTCTCGATAGGCCCATGTGGCTTCTACCGTCTCTAATATTTTCATATGTTCAAATAAACCTTAATTTTAAATTAATTTTGTACTAATACACAAAATATCATAACTGCAGAGCCTCGGAGATGGCTAGATTATAATTTGCAATATTGATAGACACGAGTTATCAAGAACTTGCAACAAACCCGTTCGTTGAGACCAATATAGATTACATAATTGACGAAAATTTAATCTAAAGCAGATTAAATTAATGCAAAAATCTTTGAAAGATATAATGACTAAAAAAAATTAATATATAAATAAAGCAATTGTGCATCTATATAAGTCTTACCTTGAGTTTGTTGTTTTCAAAGATTTTGCATTGTCAATTTGTGGTTAATTAGTGGGGATTGTGGATTTGTAGTTAATTAGTGGGGATTGTGGATTAGGTGGTAAATTGATCTATGATAAGTAATAGGGTAAAGAGAATAGAGATAGGTTGATAGTAAAAATATTTGGAAAGAAATTAAGAAATTAGACAATTTACCTCCAAACCCTTTACATTTTTGATTATTAAAATTTTGATTTCACAAGCACGACAAATTAGGACCGCTATTGAATCAGTAGTGAAACCTTATTGTAATTTTTTAGTGAAATTTTGGTCACTTATATTCCATGGAGACAAAAATATAAATTCCGCTAAAACTAATAAATAGAAGATACCGTACCGGTATAAGAAAATATATAGCTAATAGTTTTTATATCCTAAAATAAAAACAAAATAAAAGAGATATATATGTGGAAGTATATAATAGTTTTTTTAACATTAAACTTGGGGAGGTAAATTGATTAGTATAAGGCAAAGAGAATAGAGATAGAATGATAGTTGAAATATTTGAAAAGAAATTAGACAATTTACCTCCATACCCTTAAGATTGTTGCACAATCTTGGAGGAGAAGTTTTATAGTGGACTGATATTGGATAAACCAAGTAACTTAGGAATTGCGTGCGCGGAAGCATCTCAAGGAAAATGCTCATTTTGTTATTGTCAAGGAAAACGAAAGTACGTTTAGAAAGTCACGGAAACTGGTATGTGATACTTTTAAGGTGAAATTGTTATAAGTGTCTACAAGGAAATAAAGGTCCAGTGATTCAAGGTTTAAAGTTTGTAAAAACTAATTGAAGTCAGGTTTCGTAGAAACCATATTTGAGGTCGTTAATTCCCCAAGTTGGGTAAGTAAACTATTATTTTAAAGGTTAAAACTAAAAGTAGGAAGCTTGCAGTCATTTTTGCTAAAGTTATTAAATTCAGGATAAACGAAATAACATTGATATTAGGGTTACTAATTATTTAAAACTGGTTAATATTGGAATAGTGTGAACTAAAAGTAGGAAGTGATGTTAAAATTAGGATCGAGGAGTTAAGATGGAAAATGTGAATAGGCAAGTGATAGCATATTTTAAGGTAGATTTTGAGAGATTTTCACGAGGTTTGAGTTAAGAAATTATTATTGGAGTGTTATAATGCTATTTTTCGTGATTAAGTTACCACCGGGTTTGTACCAGGTTGCTTTAATAGGAGACTGTTATTGGAGTGTTACTAGGTTATTTTGTGAACATTTACCGTTAGTAACCCGGATTGCCAAGTTTGAGGAGAAATAGAAAGTAAGGTTAAGGTGGAGTTGAGATCTGGAGTGGAGGTAAAATTGTGCGAGAAATAATAGTGTATGGACAAGGCGTGGAAAGAATATTATTATTATTATTATTATTATTATTATTATTATTATTATTATTATTATTATTATTATTATTATTATTATTATTATTATTATTATTATTATTATTATTATTTTTTTTTTTGTGTGTGTGTGTGTACTTGTGTGTGTGTGTTTGTGTGTGTGTATCGCGTTGTTATTATTATTATTATTATTATTATTATTATTATTATTAGGTTTTATCTGTATGTTTGTTAGGATGATAGTGTGCGTGAATGTGAGCAGAAGTGTGTAATATGTGTAGCGTTAGGGTTTTAACTAATAGCAGTTATATTATTATTATTATTATTATTATTATTATTATTATTATTATTATTATTATTATTATTATTATTATTATTATTATTATTATTATTATTATTATTATTATTATTATTATTATTATTATTATTATTACTGCTGTTATGATTTTAATGGTGATAGTATTCTTACTATGTAGAGCTATTATTATTATTATTACAATGATAATTATTATTATTATTATTATTATTATTATTATTATTATTATTATTATTATTATTATTATTACAAGCAACGATGCTACGCATCTCTTGCTCCTAACGGAGCAAGCTTTTCCATTGAGCAACGGCTACGCCCGTGCATTGGTGGCTGGGGCTCACTCCGCTCGCTACGCTCGCGACGTTCGCCAAGACAAAACAGGGCAGAAAACCATGCCGTTATGCTCACTTCGCTCGCTACGCTCGCTACGTTCGCCCGTGGTCTTACCGGCGGAAAAACAACCCGACATATAAGATGATGAAACAGGACAATATCTTCTCGTATAAATAGGCTCGTCGGAAAAACTTCCCGACATATAAGATGATGAAACAGGACAATATTTTCTCGTATAAATAGGGTCGTCGGAAAAACTTCCCGACATATGTGATGATGAAGCAGGGCAATATCTAATATTTACTCGCATGGTTGAATGGACTCATTTCAATTGCTACGCTTACCTGGACATTGTCATTTGAAAATGCCTTTGCAACGGCATGGGCATGGGCATGGGCATGGGCATGGGCATGGGCATGGGCATGGGCATGGGCATGGGCATGGGCATGGGCATGGGCATGGGCATTGGTGGGCATGGGCATGTGCATTTGTTCGAAGGTTATGGCTAACGCCCTCGCATTGGCTTACGATGGAGCTGTTTTGGTCATAAGAAAACCATTTACCAACAAAATATGGTTGTAACATCATTCAAATTGACTGAACAGAATTTTTTGGCAAGTTTAAAATTAATAGGATATAGATTATTATTATTATTATTATTATTATTATTATTATTATTATTATTATTATTATTATTATTATTATTATTATTATTATTATTATTATTATTATTATTATTATTATTATTATTATTATTATTATTATTATTATTATTATTATTATTATTATTGTGTGTATCTACTTTACTAAATACAATTTAATTATGCAGTATTATTATTATTATTATTATTATTATTATTATTATTATTATTATTATTATTATTATTATTATTATTATTATTATTATTATTATTATTAACGTTAGTATTAGTGTTAGGATAATTGTTGTCATTAATTCTGATTTATGAAAAACGATGATGGTTGAATACAGGTTTATATTGTTATTTTCAGGGAAAGGATAGCGGGGAGCGAATACTGGGAGCGGATACTGGGACTATCCAGACTTTTAGTCACCTGGAACCTGACCCCAACCTGGAGCAATTTGGATCGGGTTGCCTGAAACCTGACCCCAACCTGGAGCGATTTGGATCGGGTTGCCTGAAACCTGACCCCAACCTGGAGCGATTTGGATCGGGTTGCCTGAAACCTGACCCCAACCTGGAGCGATTTGGATCGGGTTTTACCTGAGACATTGCCCCAACCTGAACGAAGTTCGTAAACTCGATTTGGTTTCTGACTCCGACTCACCCTCTAGAAAATTATATATATATATATATATATATATATATATATATACTCTGCCATATATATATATATATATTATAACATATATATATATATATATATATATATATATACTATATATATATACTATATATATATATATATATATATATATATATATATATATATATATATATATATATATATATATATAAGAAAGAAGACATAAACTAGAAACATTTGTATGGATAATTAAATGATTAATATTTAAAAAAATTATTTTATTAAAACAATAGAATATCAAATACAATATGCAATGATGGAAAATTCACAATATAGAGCAGTTGCAAAATTGATATTATTAAAAAAGTAATTTCCTTGGGTTCAACATAATTTATCAACTATGTTTGGACAAACCCGTAATCATAAAATTATTCAAACACAAATTTCCGAAATTGTACTCATCTTAGCCAGTCCAGTTTAACTGTCGTCTTCCATAGTACTTTACAGCCAAGTCTTGATCCTTCGCAGTACTGAAAGAGTGTTCTACTATATTGGTGGTGCATGGCTGGGCGAGTAGTATATCATCAAAGCCTTTTTCGTCGACGGAAAGAAAGGTTCAGTCTCCTTTAAAACTTGGGAGACAACAAGATCTTTTAGTTCTTCACTACTCAGTTTCTTGTCTTTCCAAATTTTGTACCAAAGTTCTAGCTCTTCTTCTATGCCTTCTAAGTGGTAAAAACTATAAAATGAAGCTGTCTTTTCTTTTAACTCATTGATTGTTATGAGTGGCATGTGGAAAGGATATAGATATGTCAATGCATAAGCAGGTGTATTTTCAGTTGAAAGCCGTAATTCCAAAGAAGAGGTTATAGAATCTAGATACAGAGTTATTAAGGATCCTATCAGAACTCCGTGGGATTTTGTTGCTGGATGGTTGCGGTGCAGCTGCCTACAAAAAATCCGTGGTATATTCAGATCAAGTCCCTGGTGCTCGGCGATTTGATTAGCTTCTTTCAACACTTCATCGGTGATTTTTCTTCACATCTTTCCGATGGCTCCTAACCATTCCACAATGTGTTGAATGTGGAGGTTTTGACGATATCCAAGGTCTTGGATTGGAGAGCATCTACAACTGGCTCTAACATCGCAGAGTACTTCGCGATCACGATCAATATCATAGCCATGATGAACGACGACTTACATGCCGCTGAATGCAACTGAAAAGCGCTTTTTCTTGTGGCGGTATTTTCTTCAAGAGAAAGTATTTCTAATGCTTGCATCATTCGTACAAACTGCTCCTTAAACACTCTGATGCACTTGTGTTGTTTAGACCATCTGGTCTGGCATAGGCTTGGGATGTTTGGGATTAATTTTCTTCACCAAGACCGACTCGCGAAAAAAACGTAATAATGTTCTTTATAGTTCCCACAGTATTGCGGATTTCTGGTATTGTGTTCAAATCATTTACCACTAGATTTAGTTTGTGAAGAGCAATGAAGAACAATGCTTCTTTATACTTTTTCCGCAATATTACTTAGCGAGGACACCTCTTCTTTGCCAGACATCGTAGAACAGCCATCGAAACCCAAGCCCACGCAATTCTCGGGATCCAGCTCTTCGGTCGTGACAAAATCGTCAATGGCTTTCGCAATGGTTTTTGCGTCAAGCGCTTTCAGTTCTACAAAGCCAATAAATTCCTCTTTGACTTCATCGGACTCTTTGTCGAAATAGCGCACTATGGAAATTGTTCCTTTCCCGAAATATCAGCGGTTTCATCTGCTAGTAAGCTATACGTGCACGCTTCCTTTACCTTATTAACGATGCTTTCCTTTATAGTAGTACCACATGTAGAGAAATTATCTCATTCTGAATCTGAACTGATTGGTATGTGGCATTTTTCTTCCCCCCTTTCAAAATGGTTTTTCAATGATTGATCTCCGGCATCTATTCGTAAGCGGCACAAATTTTGCAACACTCCCTCATCATGATGCTTACCCCGAAGCGGTAAATCGCTCGTACCAGAAAATGTCACGCATGAAATTATTGAGGATAATATATTTTTTTATTTTCTTCTATGATTTTCTTAGAATGCTGGTTAATTGGATGTCTGGCGTCCCTGTAGGGACAATCTTGCAGCTTCAACAGCTTGAGTTTATGCACCACTCTGTGTTTGTATGTCCCTTTCAAACCGCATGAACATCTTTATATTTAGTGAAGGGTCTTATTATAAGAGCCTAGGAAACCCCTCTGACCGAACTTTATTTGGTGGAAATAAAATAAAAAACTTCAAAATGCTCCCTTTAGGCGCCTGGAGTATATCAGCTAAGGTGAATATGTCTCCAATCATTCATAAATGAATTTCCTCTTTAAGTGGGTAGCATCTTCCCAAAAAATTATAGGTCTTAGTAACTGTAACTGTTTCCTTTTCTCAGTCAAAATCATAGATGAATGTCCAACGTATGTACAATGTCATTTTCCGTGACTGTCTCATCTACTGAAACGCCATCTCAAATCTGGACCCATGCGACTCGTGGTGCTGGGCCCTGGGTGTGGGTTCTTCTTATGCGAAATATCTGCGAAGTAGGAGGGATTGCCTCCTGTGTAGTCTTAGTTGACTTATTGATATCTTCTTCGTTTTCACCGCTACCATTTCCAATTTTATCTGAGTTCTTTCTTTTCAAATTTACT
>JABUQX010094446.1:22500-24262 GCA_015478945.1 Trachelipus rathkii | reverse complement strand
ATCCACAAACTAACATTAACCTAGCTTAACCTAACTTAACCTAACTTAATTAAACTTTATAACTAACTTAACTTAACTTAACTTAACTTAACTTAATTAACTTAACTTAACTTAACTAAACTTAAACTAAACTTAACTTAACTTAACTTAACTAAACTTAACTACTTAACTTATACTTAACTTAACTTAACTCTACTAACTTAACTTAAATACTTAACTTAACATCTAACTTAACTTAAGTAAGTTAAGATTAGTTAGGTTAAATTAACTTAACTTAACCCATTAACTTAACTCTAAACCGTTAACTATACTTTAACTTAAACTTAACTTAACTTAACTTAACTTTACTAAACTTAACTTAAACTTAACTTAAGCTTAACTTAACTTAACTTAACTTATCTTAACTTAACTTTTCTGAACTTCGTGAGATAAAATTTATTTAGGTAAGTTAAGTTAAAGTTAAGTTAAGTTAAGTTTAAGTTAAGTTAAGTTAAGTTAAGTTAAGTTAAGTTATGTAAGTTAAGTTAAGTTAAGTTAAGTTAAGTTAAGTTAAGTTAAGTTAAGTTAAGTTAAGTTAGTTTAAGTTAACTTAACTTAACTTAACTTAACTAAACTTAACCTTAAGTTAAGTTAAGTTAAGTTAAGTTAAGTATTAGTTAAGTTAAGTTAAGTTAAGTTAAGTTAAGTTTAAAGTTTAAAGTTTAAGTTAAGTTTAAAGTTTAGTTAAGTTAAATTAAGTTAAGTTAAGTTAAGTTAAAGTTAAGTTAAGTTAAGTTAAGTTAAGCTAAGTTAAGTTAAGTTAAGTTAAGTTAGGATTAGGTAAGTTAGGTGAGGTTAGGTTTATGTTAGGTTTGTGAATTCGATAAACAGATCTAAACGAAACCGAATTTTGTTAGTTTTTTTTTATTTTTACAAATGTCGAACCCATAGGTCCCATAGAGTTACTTAGGAACTCCAAATGAAAAGAAAAATGAAAGATGGTATTAATCACCCGGTGAGTATTTCCTATGGAAAACTTGTTGCCAGTCAAAAAAAATCTTGAATAATATGTTTCTATAATTTTGGTTTAGGGTAGATTCAAAACTTGGAAGAACACTAAAGAAAATAAGACGATAATTAGAAAGTTGCAGAGTGAGAGCGTGCGCATATATATAGATAGATTACAACACTCACGCATCTCTTCCAAGAGGAAAAAAAGATCAGTTTTTTTTATTACAGAAGAGAGGTTTATCAAAATAAAGTCACCAAGTACTAACGTCCTTTCCTTGTCAATACAAAAATACAAAATGACAAGGGTCAGAACAAGGTCACAATGATTAGTATAGTTGAATCGGACGGAAGTGAGATAGGATGAAGAGCTCCGGAATAACACTATAACAACCCTAGATAAATTAGTTTTATGAATTTAAGTTGAAGGGAAATGAAATGAATGAACGCCGTACACCTTCAAAGGGAGAAAATTACTTGAATTATAAGTCTGCACGTTAAGAGCATCTAATCCCTCTGAAGTGAAGAAGCAGAGGTCATTCCATGGAAAGACATAGTACCACCGTAGTTAAATTAGATTACTGCATTAAATTTTAAAAAATGTCACTTATATGTAAGTATTTGCACCATATAGACCTATATATGATATAACCGAAGAGCACCTGAGTCGCGTGGCGAAGGATCAAGGTATGATTAGTCGTCTAAGTACTTGGTTGCAGATTATCTAGATTTAGGTCCCCTTTAGATAGGATAATGCAGTGATTATAGAACTTTT
>JABUQX010094445.1:0-15000 GCA_015478945.1 Trachelipus rathkii | reverse complement strand
GTTTATGATTACCAGGTTTGAAAGTGTTAAATAACTATGGTGTAATTGTGGCTATTATAATTTAAAAAAGATTAGAAATTTTGTTAACCAGAATTTACTCTTAATTCGTATTTCTGGTCATATCGGTATTGTGTCTGAAATTTTTCTAATAATGTCTTTTTTTACTGATTGCTATAAAAACGAAAATATAATTTTTTTTATATTGTAATTTTATAATTTATATAGAAAGTATATATATTTATATATATTCATATATAAAATTTTTGCATTGAATAAATTGATTAAGACTAAGAGATTTATAATTATATAGTAAATTTTTGGAGGCCTTGACCGGGCTGGCTTAGAGGCATGATGTGGGCTGTGGCCCTACGCATGAAAGTGCCTTGTTGCTAATGGTTATCACGGCATGAGTTATGATAATGGAATCTATAATATGTCGACAAAAATTATGTGACTTTGGTTCGAATCTGGTTTAAAATTTACGTACTTATTTATTCGTCGGGAAGAATTTTAAGGTGACTTCAAACGTATATAAAGTAATCTTATTATTCAATACTTTAAGTTCTACCAAAGATATCAAATAAAATTTTTCCCTCCTCTTAAAGTTATTGCCCATGTTTAATTCTGTTTTATAGTCGATAAATAGAGAGAAGGTAGGAGAGGAGAGGAGGAGAGAGTGAGAGGACGAGAGGAGAGTGGAGAGACACGGAGAGAGAGCGAGAAGGCGAGAGGAAGAAAGAGACGATGAGAGGAGAGAGAGATCGAGAGAAGGAAGGGGAGAGAGATGAGAAGAAGAGGAGAGGGAGAGGAGAGAGACGAAGAGAGAGGAGAGAGAGAGATGGAGAGAGAGAGAGAGAGAGAAGAAAATAACAAGGTATCAGCCTAAAGTGGGAGACCGATTGAGCATGCTGCTAGCGAGGAGAGAGAGAGAGAGGAGAGGATATGAGAGGGAGGAGAGAGAAGAGGAGAGAGTGTGAAAGGATGAGAGAAAGAGGAAGAGAGAGACAGAGATTGAGAGAGGAAAGACGAGAAAGAGAGAGAGAGAGAGGAGACGAGAGGAGAGAAGAGAGAAAGAAAAAATGAGCTCATCGCTAGTGCTTTTGGCGATCTTATTGGTAGGAAGTGCGGCATTCAAAATTGTTTCGTTTATTTTTGATTGATGGTAAAATGTTTTTTCCATTTTGCTATGTCCGATGTTCTCGTTAACGATATATTAGCCAGCATATATATGTCAATAATACCCTTTGGACTGGCTGATGAAACAGAAATAATCTATAATAAGGGAATATTTATTTCAACGCGTAGTTCTGTTATATGTGAATATTAAGGAAGTAGTTTAACTTTAAATTAATTAAAGTATATCTTTTTGAAATATATATTAAGAGTGCCTCTCTTCTTCTGCTGCCCTCTGATGACGACATATATGATGTAATCTTCCTTCAAACAAGATTTCCATTATATACGCCCGAAGAAGAATTGCCGCTCAATTGTCCCAACTTCGACAGAATTTCCACCAAAAAAAAATGGTTAATGGTAGTAAAGTGCCGTTGGTAAATACATCATTTGAAAAAGCCTGTGTGATGAACTGATGACAAAAATAAAAAAAAAACAAAAAAAAAAAAAAAAAAATTTGGTGAATTGTGAAAATGTTAAATTTATTAAGGAATCGGACTTTAAGATATCAATGATTCTATTGTGGAGAAGAGGAAACCCGTTTCTTTTGTGTTTATTTCTTTTATGATTCTTTTTGTTGGCTATTTTTGATACAGCAGCCGGCGCAAGGGCGGAGATCCCCGTTATTAAAGGAATATATTTTGTTTATTATTATTACTATTTTTTTTTGATTATTATTATTTTATATTAGATAGTAGTATTAGTGTGTAGTGGTAACCTAGCGCCCCCCGGATAGCACCGCTTTTCGCTAGGACAAGCAGAATGATAACTAGCGTCTGAATGTATCATGTATATTATAATATAATAATGATCCCACCGATCTTCAGTCGTTTGGGTGTGGGGTTCTTCCCCGAGAGGTAGCGCTACATCTTATACCTGGCTTTCAAATTCCGAGATTGTATAAGCTACGTTTCGACCAGTGTTCCCCCGTGAGACGTAGAGCGAGGCGCGCTGCCGGGTAACTCAATTGTTCAATTTATTCGTCGAGAAAGTGTCCGAAGGGGATCTTCGACTTGTTTTTTAAGCTTTTGCGTGTCTTCCCAGAGCTGATGTAACGCACGACCGTCCGAGATCTCCTCATTATTTTAGTCGAAAAGTGTTCCCCGAGGGATCTCACTTTGTCTATGTTTTTTAAGCCTTTGTTGTCTTAAGCAACCAACTGCACGCCCTGCACCGTCCCCGACGCCCGCCGCTTCACTCCACCTATTAAATGGCAGGTTTTTATTATTTTTTTTATTATTATATTTATTATAATTCTTTTTTATTTTATTATTATTTTTTATTTTTATTATTTTATTTTTCTTTTTACTTTCTCCCCGTTTTTTTTTCATCCGGTTGGGTTCGTATATATCTCAGGGTTTAGAGTTATGTTCAGTGGTTATTTGAATAGGAGTCGTGTTATAAGATGGGGAGTACCTCTTTCAGCGAGGTTGTCTATGGGTCCCCGAAAGGGACCACCCCTTTAATGACAGATAATGTCGTCATTGGCCTGAATTTGGTGAGGATTGAGTGATTTCGTAGATATTTGGTATGCGCATTGATGGTGGCTCCCCGACGTGCATTGAGCATTCGGCGAGTTAATAAACATCGATAATATAACACAATGTTGGATATCTTATAGGTATCCGAGGTTCGTAGACTCGAATTGTTTGGTTGTCGATATTGAGAGGTCTAGGACCATTAGTCGGGTTCCCGAACTGAAAAAAGGCCCCCCGTGCACTAAAGGTAAGGAGAAGAGGATTAGGAGAATAAGGGAGAAGATTGGAGAGGAATCTGATCAGAGAGTTAGAAGGTGACAGTGGCATCGGTGCTTGGCCTTCACGTGCGTGCCGAGTTGTATTGATATTGCTGTAATGATACAATGGTAATGGTAGTCCTTATATATGTTATTGGGTCTGTAGATTTCTAGAAACATCGTTGTATCATCCCAAAAGAAAAATAATAAATAAGATAAATAAATTTTCTTATTCTTTTTATGTTATATTTTAACATTACACGTTTCTCCTAAGCCTCGAGTAAATCCTAAAATTAACCACATCCACAACACCAACACCAATTACAAGGACAATTGAACCTGGACTCTTTAAGAAGGAGTTTCAATGCAGTATTCCTGTTATCAATAATGTGATATAGTCCTTCCCTGTTTGTCATATATTGCAAGCTGATGAAAGTTTCAACATTATAAAGTATTTATGGCAGGCGAAGATATGTATATGAGCCCAACGATAACATTTTATCATTTTTTCAGCTCAACTTGTACATTCACAAACCACTTACACAGTCAGATAACTATCCTCACACTAGTCAACGTCTTAAAATTTGTCAGAATCTAATTATTTTATGCCCTTGTGTTATTGATTTTTGTTATTAGTTATTGGCTACGTTAGTGACAAGGATCTGTCATTAGGAAAGGTTGACTTTCAGTGACGTCAATCGACCTAAAATTTATTCAGAATCATTAAAGAAAATTGATATTGAAAGATACATCACTTTGGGTGTAATTATCTATAGGGTAACCTTGCATCTGGACTATGACCTTAGGGTGTAAATAAACGTCCCAACACTCTTTTTGAGTTTATTTTTTGAGTTTATATTTTAAATCTAAATATGAATTAGTCACAGATGTATAATCACAGAAGCTACGTTTAGGCAATCACTGGAACTGAGGTTTTGTCGGCCCCCTAGGCCCATTAAAGCAGAATTATTGTCCTCCAGTTCGGTAGCAGGACCCCAACTCTCTTATCAGCTCGAGCTTTTTGGTTATTTCCAAGGCTCAATTTACGTCCTGCGAGTTGTGTCCATGGACAGTGCTTTTCCATTTCTATATGTTCTGTCTTCTCTATTATTAATTTCCTGGGGAGCTTCCTCCAGGTTGCCCCCTTATTCCGACGTATCACCATTGAATGAATATGTGTGCTTGAGTGTCTTATTTCTCAAAAGCATACTATCTCTCGCTGTTCTTTCAAATTGACCGTTTCCATTTTTTCCTCCGCACATAACACCCGCTTCTTTGTTCTCATGCGCTTTAGCCCTCCATATAATTTCCTCCCTTATTATCTCAATCCTATCTCAGAAGGGATTTTAATTCAATTCCTGATCACTTGGTTTCCGTAAATGTACCCCCTATTAGCTTCAGATCCTCTGTTCACTGAAGTGGTCATTTGTCATACGCCCCTTCACCTTAGTGATGTATGCTATCGTTGCCTGAGACCTTTTCATGTCTGCTGTTCTTACCTAGTTTAGGGCGTGAGCTGCACTCGCACGGGTACGTAGGTCTCTTCCTTATTTCCTGTACATTCGCGAGAATTGTACGAGATGTAGGTGATGCGGATTCACTATCACCAATGTTAGGGTGCGGCCTGATAGTTCGCTAATCATAACTCAATGTAACCAAGGAAATACAGTGTGAAACTACTTTCGTTTCTAGACATAATCCAAGACATTAAACATGGTGAAAAAAAGAATCCTGGTAATATTTGCGATGTCCATTCGTTAATCACCTTAGTGACAGAGCTTAAGTACCAATCAAAAGAATCTTAGATATCCAGTTTTTTCTTTCTAGTCAATGGATATTACATTGTGGTCCTATTGGCAACATGATCATTTCGCAAATATGCCAGCATCCTTACCCCACTCCAATTTTAAAGAATATAAAATGAGGTCCCTTCGTTCCCCTTTCCAGTTTAGATTGTAATTCTAAGAAAAAGTTAAGTAGTTTTTATTTGTTTTAATAAGTTTTAATGCAAAAAAAACAAAAAATAGAAAAAAAATAAACAGGAAACAATACAACCCTTTCCTATCATAATCCTTTTTATGTTTAAAAAGGGTGAGAATATAATATTATAGTATTCAAGAGATACTTGGATTATATATAAGTCCCATCTCACTTTAACATGTAAGAAACCAAACCTTGAAACAAAATGGCCGAAATTAATCCTACCAGTTTGAGCTCATAAGTTTTTGCCCGCTCGAATAATTCACAGAAAAAGATATTTGAACAAAAAAATATATTATGTCAAAGTTTTATGAACCGATTAATTTTCTTAGATAAAATGCGTTTGATGAACAAAGATCCGATTTTGAATTATGGAAATAAAATCTTATCTAAAATTATATTGAACCATTTACTCAGAAACTATGTACATAATGAAATAAACTGATGAGCAATAGTGAATACCGCCTACCTGTGTCTAACTTTTCCGCCACCTTCAAATAATCTATCATGACTTACGTGAAATCTAAATAAAAATATATAAAAAAATAAAAAAAAATAAACTGAAAGATATGCTTTTAGGCTTTAATAAGTGAAGTACAAATGCAGATCTGTATTTTAAGCATTTGATATATGTTAAAAAAAATTAATTAATATTTTTCAGGGATTTTAGCGGAAAAAAGAAAATAGGTGCAATACCATCATGCCCCTGTTATACAACGGGTCTCTTTATTTTCTTACTCATACCGTTAATATATTATATTTAATATTTACTTATTGTTTTATTTTATCATATAAATAATTTAAATATTTGTACTTAACGTATATTATTAGAGTATATCCCTTTTGGAATAAATAATATACTATATATACATGCTAGTTCTATTTATAACTTATATACTACCATATAATGAATCATAATATTAGCTATGCTATAAATATTAATTTGAATTACCCATGAAAGTTTTCTTACTATATTAAAAAGATTATCAAAAAGCATAAAAAATTTTTCTAAGTCGAGAAAAGTTAAAGTTTTGTAAAGAATAATTATTTAGTGCGCGAGAAGTCTATACTGGTATAATATATCCAGATAGCTCTCTTCCACTTCAAGGATTTCTTACACCTAAACTAATCACATTACTTTAACTTTCTGACAGAGAAAATTATTAATTTTAATCGAAAAGAATTATTAATTTCTCAGAAAAAAATTTAAATTTCTCTCATAAAATTTATACATTTATCACAGAAAGACTTATTAATACTACTTAGTTAGCTCCTTTTTCCTAAGTACTAATAATTACTCTATATTATTATTCATCTTTATAAATTATTAGACTATAAATATACTATTTATAGATAATATTAGTTCATTCATATATACTTAGAATAGATAATTATTACGTACATCACGTAAAATATAATTGAGAATACTTAACACAGTTTTCTAATTCTTTCTTAATAGTTTATAAACTTAGATTTTGTTTAATATCCTCTTTTCAAATTTCTAAAAAAATAAATCTAAATAAATTTCCTTGGTATCGCTCCTGTTATTTTGATTGTAATATTTTTTTATTTTCTGATAACTTTAATTTTCTAAATTTAATACTATAGTTAAATTGACCCTATCCTCGGGATAATCACTAAGTCAATGTCTAAGTTTCCGGTTTATTCAGTATTATATTTATTAATAATTAGATTTAGCGTACTATAGTTTTATCTTTATATAGCGTCTGGGTCGCCGCTGACCAGGCCCCGCCTCCTTCTAAGGAAGAGGTTGGGTGTGATGTCGGGTGACTCACTCTTATAATAAGTAATAAAGCATATAAAACAAGAAAAATAAATCAAGAATATTAATGCTCCTCAATCTCTATAGGCCACCGGCTAGTACTATCAAATTTGTATTATAGGTTATACTATATTTTACATATACTAGAAAGATCTGTCTGATGTATATTTTTTATAAACAAACGTAATGTTAGCAGCATGTAGGATGCATAGAACTTCTCAATTCCTCAGTTATAGAACTTCGTTTTTAGTGAAACAAATGTGAGTTTTTAACTCAGTTCATAAAATCGAAAAAAATTCGATGGATCGTATTTAAGTAATTTTATTTTATTTCACCACGTGGATACACACTCGAGAATATTTTATGCTGCTTAAAAATTGCAAAGTAAGATAATAATTGTACTACTCAGATGACACGTATCTCGATTACTAGTGTGGCAAAAAAACATAATGTCGGTCTTCAGTCTTTTAGTTTTTGAGTTGGCAGGGTTCTACCAATAGACTTCCGGTCCTTCACGCCCGCTCGTGTAAAACATTTTGCATTGGAGGGTTTTGCTTCGAATGTACTCCACCTTTGTTTTTGCTATTCTTAACGTATTAATTGTTAAATATTATGACATTTTTATTTTTTACATTTTATTATTTAAACTTTAAAATTTAATAATTAAAATTATATTAGGTCAGTTTACATAAAACATGCTTATGTTAGTGAAAAACATTTTATATAAAAAAAGATAGATATTCTTAATTAAAAAAAAATAGTTCTTCAAAATTTTTTCTCATTAAAAATGAAATAAGTGTGGTTCAACAACAATTTCTTTGTGCTGGATAGATGGTTGTATCTGATTCCCACTCTTAATAATTTCATTAATTACGTATGTGTACTTTAATCATTTATTCGACATTTTAATTAGGTTAATATTATCTGTTATTTAAACGAAAATCATTTTAATTCACTGCATTGAAAATAATTTTATTTCCAATTGTTTAAATTTAAAATGGTATAAGTACCATATAAAATAATGATTATAATAATAATTATCGTCATAGCAATAACTTGTTAATTCACATTTCAGTGCCTGATGTGATCCCAGACAGAACGTAGCATCACTTGAAAAGAATTTGAATATGCAAAATACTGCATCGACCACTCTCAGGAAAATGTGACTGGACAAGTTCAGCTGAAATAAATTAACTATTTAATCGTATCTTAGAAGAAATTACATTATTTATTTCTATTCTGTTCGTCCTGTTTATAGCCATTTGTATTGCTACGTTGGGTGTCATTTACACTAAATAAAAAAAATTTCAAAAAAGGCATTAGGGTGTGAGTAAATCGAATTGAGACATTATGTTAATCACCTTAAAGGAATGCCCACGATCACTCAACCGCTCAGTACATATTCCTATATAGGGCTCATATAATAATTAACCCCATAATCATTTTCTTATAAGAGTCCATTCCACGTTTCTAATATAATAATTTTTAGGTCAAATATGAGTTATATAACTCACTATATATATAACTATTATATGTAAATATATATTCATTTCCTTATATTTTTAATATCGTGTGATAATTATTTATCAATTATTTCATTATATAACTTTCATTAAGTAAATATTAACTTATAAGTAAATACCATTTTTGAGTGAAATATGGCTTTCATTTGTCTGTGGATCGTTCCTTCACAGTCGCCGTAATAGTCTCGACCTTTTTCTGTGTCGTGCGATGTGCGATAACCATCCACTAGCGTGATATCCGTTGCATTGCACTCAACATTCTGTTAAGACAACCATCTAATACTGCATCATTTTATGTAACAAATACACCATACTTATATTCCACCACCCCTCGTTCTAAGAAACTGAAACATCTTAATCATTATGTACTTCCCCTATCCCTTACCCAAATTCTCGTATCGTGCCTGCCCCGCGGCATATTAAAAAAATTTGTCCCACCTGTACACTCATGTTATTCTCTGCGTGTAATGTTCAGATTAGAGATGCAACTAACGAACGTGATGCGTGGTATGTGTGATGTTTGGGCCTGTAGCACCTCACAGCCACTATCCACTTGTGTAATAGGTCGAGAGATCCGGCCATCGTCCAGCGTAAGCGGCGTTCTATCTTTCGCGGCAGAATGGAAGATGTTGTATGGAACTCCGTGTATGGGCCACCTAGCTTTGTGTGCTGAGAACCTCTCATGATGCGAGGGGTGAATTTTTCAGAAGTGTAATAACATGTGTAGAGAGAACAGTGAGGTGCATAGGTTGTCCGATAATGGGAGTTTTTCTTTGGCGACAATGAGCATTAATAATGATCTTTGCTTTGCCGGATGTGAAGGGCATGTAATCGTAGGTGATAAGAGTGTATTTTTTATTGAAAGGACAGATAGTGAGGTTGAGCCTGATAGAAAGATTTAGTAATATCTTAAGATAGATTGAACTTTTGCGTGATTAGATGATCCTATAGTGAGATTTCTTGGATTGATGTTGTATAGTGCTAGACATTCACCAAAGGTTTAAACTCTTTAAGAATGGCATAATATTTGTTTAATAAGTATCTTGTTGGGTGTGCGACACATATATACTTTACCTGGTCCATCTGAGTATGTCTTATAAATGATTCGTATAGAGTAGCGATTTTCCTGGAAATCTGAATGATGTTTGAACCATCGATTATTATCATTTAGTAATATTACATATCGTCCACTAATTGAAATGATAGTTTTAGGGTAGAATCTTACTTCCATATAATTTGCTACACACTAGCGCACCAACCCTGAAGATTAATTCTTTCTACGAAGTTGTGCGACCGAGCACTAGCCGTCACAAGCTCAGAAGGCCCTTGTATTTCAATAGAGGGGCTTGTAGTACGCTCAGATGAATTTTGCGACCACGCTCTGAGCCCAATCTACGCGTGGGGGATTTGTGAGCGAACGAGCATGCAGTAGAGTGTTAAAGTGGGGGAGGAGTTATGAGATATCATTCACACGGACTATAAGGCAGAAGATGGATGGAGTATGATTTTTCGCACAGAACACAAGGTGCCTGAGGAAAGGAATGATATATGCACCACATGCACACTAGCCTGGACGTTACACAATATTACAACACAAAAAACATTGTGCGCAGAGTTTACAGCTAACTACTTGTGCTAGCAATACAGCACTACTTGTGTCAATACAGCAACTTACTTTTGCTATACTGAGGTGGCGTCTGTATAAAATTGTATAAAGTCTCCATCTAGTCACTTGCTGCCATGGGTCGTGCCGTTATAAGACATATAGTAGAATAAAATAATCAATCCGAAAACCAGAATCAGTTATTAAGATCCTTTTGGCCTCTATATGACTTCAGTATTAACCTTATATTCCAATAAAGCCGGGTTTAAGAACCAGTAAGACCCCTCCCCCAGACTATATGAGAGCAGCTAACTCCATAACAAGTGTGGATAGTAACCCTTGTAATAATCATGGAATAAAGCAAATTAGAGAAGAGAAAAAAGTCTCGCACTCTTAACAGAACTTCCCAGCATTTTTGAGGCCGCCCTATCAACCGTTGTTATGTGAGGTTTCAAATTACCGAATTTTTGTTGATTATGTTTATAAGTGACTAATAAGATGTATTAGTCATATTATGTTTCAACATGGAGATAACTGATTTGATGAATACTCTGGTCGAGAAGACGACGCCATATGTAACCAGGTACTATAGAATATTTGTTTCAGTTATTTAAGAAGCGTGAATTTGCCAGAAGTGGTTTTTTAACAAGAATACTTATTAATTTCCTATCTTATGATAAAGGTCTGACGAAACGACTATCCCACTTTTCTTCCTACCTTTGTTTAGAACCCTTCTATTCCCTAAATTTTTGATTTCACTTCTGATATAGAGTTGTATCAGCAATACAAGAGGTGTTCAGACGAGCAATTTTGGTCATTTATTTCTAGAAGGTAACAAGAGAAGCAGAACTAAAATCGAGATGATAGAATGTAAGGGTCGGAGTCATCAGTATGTGAATGTGGGATAGCAGTTAGTATGTTGCAGGTTATCATTAATGAAAAGGCAGTAATTAATAGTTTAAGGAGATTAAGTAATTAGCAGAAACTCATGGAAGGACACCCACCACTAATTGAAAGAAAAAGAGAAAGTCGCATAACCCATCAAAACTAAAGCAGCCAATATTTAGATGCATTTGAATAAAGAATAGCTAAACATTATATTAAGTGCAAAGAGAAATAAAAGATATACCCATAATGGAGGGTTATCAATTGGTAGTAGCTTAGTGATCCGTCAGTCATGCCTAATATACTTATCTTAGGCAAATGCTAATTTGGATATATTTTGTCTAATAACAAAGCGGTACGCACGGCGAACTCTGTAATCGCGCGACGTCTGCATCCGTTTAAGAGTCATATAAACCAATAAATTGGTTTTAGAATAGGGAAAGTATTTATCTATTCAGAAAGTATATCCTCTCAACGCTGGAAAGCCGTACTGACTATCGAAAAGAAGGAATGAGATTCAAGATGATCTAAGAAGTGAGAGTTGAAGAAGTGGATTTTAATGATTTCAGTGAGAATAAGTATTACAAGTGCATATCATCGAGTATATAAGTCGGTATCATTTGAAGGATTTCCATCCGCGGTAGGTACTGTTCTTATTTACGCTGAGATAGTTTATTATGTGGGATATTTTTTGCGTATTATTGCTCTCCAGCAAAGCCTATTAAAGTTGAAAATGTTTTCTTAGTTTAATTGAGATCAGGGAGTTTTTAATAGTAATATTGAACGAGGGTTATAGCTGGGTCAATGCATAAGCACGGAAGCATTACACTCCTTTCTCAAAACTTGCGGAGAGGAATGCCAATCTTGCCACCCGTCCTCCTATCCTTCATAGATTTCAGGGGGCCTATGCACCTGACCAAATGTTAATCCAAGCAAAGACACATAGTGCAAAACAGAGGCAGAAGGAGGAGGAAGAAACAATGCCAGAATCGTCTAGGTGAGTAGTGGAACAACAGCGAGGCCGAAGAGATGCTCTTTTTCAGTATGGAGATATTATCAACAGAACCATCAAGTAGGAAAGCGGAAGATTTACAGAAGTTAGCTAGAGATGTTTTTGCTAATTTGTTATGGACCAGTAAAGAGATTTCTTCTATAGTGTAGAGTAACATAGGTCAAGTTAGCGTAAATCTTTTTTCGTAACTTGATATGAACAAGGCCCGCTTTGCTCGTTGAAGAGATATCCCTTGCTAATATAACTAAGATTATTCTAGTATTTCCCGTGATTAGTGTAAATTTTGAGCTTGAAGAATAGTTGATTTTTTTAGTTTTACGTGATGAGACCCGTACATATTTTCGACCCCTCTTAATTTACGCATCTTAATTCTAAATAGCCTACGAATGAGCTATAACGAATCAAGCACACACATCTGGACACGAGTTTATTGAATGCGGTTGTGATGAGGAAGTATGAAAGAGATTATCAGTGAGTAGACAGACATGACATTTTTACTTCCTGCTCCAAGTTAGCATCAACCATGGTACCAGCTCCCCTCCTTATCGTGTTTATATTATGTCCTAATTATATTGCATCTCACTTATATTCACTTGATACTGAGGTAGTCTATTATTTTGCTGCTTTATCTTTATCCTGCAGAATTATCCTGTGTTAACCTTAGCAATTTATAGTGTTCTCTGTGTCTTGTTAATCCATTTTGTATGTAGTCATTCTTTTCCAGATAATTTATCCTAATATGAGGATAACAGGCCATTTTGTACACCTAATACCACATCGATTTTCACGGGACCTACAAAAACTATTTGTTTCTTCCAGATATTCCATTGATTTAACACATTATAGTAACTTATTTGTCACTATATTCATTAAGTTAGAAATTTTGTGATTTCCATTCAATTATTTTTTATGCTATTATTTATTAGTTTTTATTTATTTTATTTTTTTTTTATTTTTTTTGATATTATTATTATTATTATATTATTATATTAATTATTATATTATTATTTATTATTATTATTATTATACTTATATGTTCATATATAAATATTTATTATTACTTATTATTTTTTTATCAAATTTCTCTGATTTATTATATTATTACTTATGATAGTTTACATAATCTTTACATTAACTTTACATAGAATAGTTGTTGAATCTCCTTTTAAATAGTGAATATTCGGTGTTCGCAGACGCGCTCTGATCTCTTCCCCCTCTTCTTGATCAGCTTCTTTTTGTAATTGTAGTATTATGTATATTGTTATTTGTAAATTTTCATTTATTTTTTTCGTTAATTTTTATTTATATAGAGTTTATAAATATATTATCATAATAATATATAATATGTCTTGTGATATTCATTTATTATGTATGTGTTACGTATATATCTAGGTATATCGAGCTGTAAAGATTATACTTTTGTATTATCATTATTATATATATATATATAATAATATAGAATGATACTAATATATATACGTTAAGTCAAATTTGCAGCCTCCTTAAGTTGAGAGGGGGTTTTTATATAGAGATATTTATTTCATAGTATTGTGAATGCACGCAGAAAGTTATGTAATTTTGGTCCGGAGATGCCGATTAATTGACGGATACCGAATGTTTTGATGGCTCGATCTGTAGAATCTGTAACTAGCACTAGCATTGGATAGTATCTCTACGCCTTATTGTTGGTACTTTTTTCAGTGTTTATTAATAATATTAATAATTATGTTATTAATGTCATTTATCCCCTAATATATTCCACAATCGACAATTTTTAAACAATTTGAATCATCATAATTTATAGATTTCAATAATTTTTTGGAACGAAAAACCTTACTGAGGAGGATATTAATCAGAACATATTTTATTAATATTCTTTTGTTACATATTAAAAAATATCTTTTTTTTATATATAATATTACTATCCAATGTGGTGTTGGTGATTACGACTTATCGTATAATATTCAACTTAATGCTAATAATATATATAATATATATACTATAATAAATTATTATTTATATATTATTCTAAAATCTATTCATATTAAATTCTTATAAATATTCCTACATATATAATTATCGTTTACTTTCAATTTAGTATTAATATACCATATATATAATATATACAATATATATATATAAATTACAAATATTATTACTATATATCATATATATATATATATCTATTATATATATAAGCAAAGTAAGTAGATATCACTAAAATTCTTTAACTAATTACAACATAAACATTCTATGACTATAATCATAGAATATATAGTGAAATTTGTACTCTTGTGATATACACTCACAATCAACATACTGATGTTTAGCGTGAGAGAGTGTGCGCCTCAAAAAATAAGCTATTCTGTCTCAACATTTCCACAAATAGGTATCTTCCGTGGACTTTTTTCTTCTTGTTGCACATGATGCTTCAATGTATATTAAATATAAGGTTCATTATATCGTCAACCCTGTTAATGGCATTATAACTGTTCCCAATCTTGGTAAGGTCTCATAGGTTTCCGGTCGTCCACTTTCCCTCCCCGTTTTGGACAAGAGTTGAAGCCTCTAAGTACTAAGAGGCTTTAATACAACTATTATCCATATCTTCTCTGTACTCCACTAATATGATCCCCTTTCTCTTGCGTTTATTCCTCGTGCGTCGGCCCCCTTTATCTCTATTTCTATAGGGTTTATACTGAACAACTATGACATGCTGCCATCGATTCAGTAATACTTCAGATGAATTGTGAATCCTCTCTGCATTCCGTCTATCACGCACCACTGCGATCGGCCCTTTGATATTATAAATAGCTCAAGACCGTTGCCTGTGTTGTGCGTGATCGTGTGTTCATGTGTAAATATCTCTGGATTATATCCCTCCGCTGTAACATTTGATCCTGAAGCTCTTAAAGCCCAGTCCATACTCTCGCTTTGGTTCGCGGACCTTCCTTCTTTTCTAAATTGCAGTTCCACATTCTGTTTTTGTGGATTAAACTTCTCTTGCTTTACCGTTTTAATTTTCCCCGCTATATTCAATCATCTTACTTCTATTGAATAATTTCCCGCGTCTGTCCGTCCACCTGACTTGGTGTATATATGCGTTATGATAAATGGACAAGGGTGGTAATATTTGATCCTTATTCCAAGAAATTTATTTTTAAACCGTTTTCTATTGCTCAATTTGTTAGTTGTTTATTCCGTGAGTTTTTTATTTGCCCCCTATCCGTTTTTCGGATTTACTATAAAGAAGACGTGATTGCTCCGGGTGTAGTCCGTGATCCTGTTTTGTATCATGAGTGCTTG
>JABUQX010094444.1:45000-49232 GCA_015478945.1 Trachelipus rathkii | reverse complement strand
TTCTGTGGAATTATCTTCCATCTTCTGTGTTTCCTACTCAATTTAATCTCCCCTCACTTTAAAGCCCGCGTCTGCTCATCTGCGTAATTTGCGTTAGTTGTTTGATTGCAACACCACCTCCTTGAATAGGGCTTTGCCGTGAGAGCGGTAGTGATAAGCTTAAAAAAAAAAAAAAAAAAAAAAAAATATATCTATATATATATATATATATATATATATATATATATATATATATATATATATATATATATATATATATATATATATATATATATATATATATATATATATATATATATATATATATATATATATATATATATATATCAAGGTGTATACCAAGTTGAAATTTTCAAATTCCCTGTGTTTTCCCTGTTTTTTCCCTGTTCTTCCAAAATTTTCCCTGGACTAAAATAAATGATAAAAAACATCATTTTACCTTTGTTATGAATAAGAAAAGATGAAAAAATGAAAGCCCTCCAGAGCCCACCCTCTAACCATCCCAGTAAACAAATTTTCTTGGCCAGCTTTCACAAATTTAAATGACCTCATACAATTTGACATTTTACAAGTGAAATTTATATTTGCATTGAAAAATTTTTAAACTTCCCGAATTATTTATATAGCCAAAGTTATGAACACAATCAATTAATTTTCTAAATATCTGCCAAATATGTTTACCAGGTCCCTGCTTTTTCTTTCATTTTTTCCCTTTTCTTTTACTTTATTCAAAATAAAAATTACAAAAACAAAGGGACACAAATATATAAACATTTGCACATTTCTCTTCTCTAAAATAAAGGTAAAAATATTTTCATTTCTCCAAAAACAAAAAAAAATTATTTAATTCTAAACTAAACCTACTAAATAAGAAATTAATCTTAAAAAAAAAAAAAAAGAGTTTATGACTGTTTAAGAAAAGCTATTTTCTCTTCTAAAATATGAAGTTATTTTTTGGTCTCTTTGACAATATTTCTCTTAACTTCTTCAGCCTCTTTAATCTCAGCTGCTAATTTCCTTTTTTTTTTTTTTTTGCACCTTCCAGAGTTTCTGCTTCTTTGGCACATAGTTTTCTTTTAAGTATGTCTTATACTCTGAAGAAGCGTTGCGGCAGTATGACATCATCTCATTTGTAATACAATAATCAACCCCTCCAGTATTTTTCATTTCTTCAGCAATAACTCTTCACGCAAATTTTCTTGTAGACCATGTTTGTTTGAGAAACCTCTCTCCACAGAAGCATTCCCATGAAATGATGAAAGAATCAGTGTTACAAAGTTTTTTGTTTCTTTTTGAACGTTTACATTTTTAAAATATTCAATGAAAAGTTGATCGAGTCTATCTTCCTCATCAAAATTTTTCAGAAGTTCAAGGACATATGAATTAGATATCAAAAATTCATAATCCTCTTTGATTATATCAGCCGTCGAACCATCAATTCGCTTGATATCAATGAATTTTTCAACACACATATTAATTCTTTCAGAGTTATTAGAAAGCATTACCTTCGGTGACAAACAACTTAATGCCTTTGTGATGGAATATTTAAGAGGACTTAATTCAATTCTTTAAAATAAAAAGAGAAATTAGTTAAATGCGCTGATACTGCAGATGAATAAATTTTAATAAAAATATTATAAAGATTCAATAAGTCAAGAAGTATAAATTCTTAGGCTAAGAAAAAGTTGATATATAAATTTTTTACTTAATTTTACTCCATATTGGAACATCAACAATTTAAATTCTAAGTACTAGGATGAGGAGAATCATGAATGATATTCTTGTGCTCTTTACTTTCCTCCTCCTTCAGAGACAAAACAACTTTTTAACATCCCTTGAGCCAATTGAGCTTCTTAAGATCTCCCTTTTTAAAAGAATTTCGAAGTCAATATGTGCTTCACTATACTTCTTTAAGGGTTAAGCAAAAATGATGCCTGATATAAATTGGATAATTTTATTTTCCCTGTTTTCCCTGCACACTTTTCATTTTCCCTGTGTTTTCCCTGTTTTCCCTGTTGGTATACACCCTGTATATATATATATATATATATATATATATATATATATATATATATATATATATATATATATATATATATATATATATATATATATATATATATATATATATATATATATATATATACATATTACTGTTTCACATTCCCACTGATATCTTTGTAAAAAATGAGTTTAATAAGATTTTTAATGGTTTATATTATATGTTTAAATTATATTTTAAATGAAATATATAAATAATAATTTTGTTCACTTTGTAAGAATAATGACAAACTATTTGAAGAAAGCAACACGTGCGCGCGTGCAAATACACCCTCTCACACACACAATATATATATATATATATATATATATAATTTATATATATATATATATATATATATATATATATATAACATATATATATATATATATATATATATATATATATATATATATATATATATATCAATCGGCAATTATTCAAAAGAATACCTCTCAACATTTCAAACTTGTATTTAACTTTCCAAAAACAATTCATTAAAATTTTCCAGCTTTAGTCAACAACACCAACAACACCAACAACAACAACAACAAAAATAAAAAACTTTCAAACAAATGCTGTAAATCAATCAAAACGTAACACACAAAATTAATACTCTTAAAGTAAAATTCAATAACACAAATCAAAACTCAGTAAACTGAAAATTTATGAACTAAAAAAAAATTCTAATTAATTGAAGAAGAAGAAGAAGAAGAAGAAGAAGAAGAAGAAGAAGAAGAAGAAGAAGAAGAAGAAGAAGAAGAAAGAAAGAAGAAAGAAGAAGAAGAAGAAGAAGAAGAAGAAGAAGAAGAAGAAGAAGAAGAAGAAGAAGAAGAAGAAGAAGAAGAAGAAGAAGAAGAAGAAGAAGAAGAAGAAGAAGAAGAAGAAGAAGAAGAAGAAGAAGAAGAAGGAAGAAGAAGGAAGAAAAAAGAAGAAGAAGAAGAAAAAGAAGAAGAAGAAAGAAGAAGAAGAAAGAAGAGAAAGAAAGAAGAAGAAGAAGAAGAAGAAGAAGAAAAAGAAGAAGAAGAAGAAGAAGAAGAAGAAGAAGGAAAAAAAAGGAAAAAGATAGAAGATAGAAGATAAAGATATAAGATATAAGATATAAAATAGGAAGAAATGAGAAGAAAATAGAAGAAAAAATAGAAAATGAAGAAGATAAGAAAAACAAGAAGTACAAGAACAAGAATAATTAATATAGTTTTCAATCCCTTAACATCTCAAGCGATCTTACTCCGATATGAATGTTTGTGTCTGAGCAATATTTAACAAACAAATCCACCCTACGCCCAATGTGCGTGTGTGTGCGTATGCGTGTGTTTTTTTTCTGTGTGTGGGCGTGATAAATAAATATTTAAAATGTTTTTCATAAGTTTTTAACACTTTCTCTAATGGAAAAACTTACCGAGCTACTTTTTCAAATTTACTGATAATTTCCTAAATTTTCAAAGAAAAAATCTCTTAAATTTATCTTAAAAGTTTTCAATGAGGTGATATATATATATATATATATATATATATATATATATATATATATATATATATATATATATATATATATATATATATATATATATATATATATATATTCTATATATATATATATATGTGTGTGGGTGTGCGTGTGTGTTTGTGTGTGCGTCTGTGTGTTCAGGACAGCACGAACCACATGAAAGCGGCCAGATCGGTTGGGTATCTAATTCCATGGGTGGGTCCTAACTCAATATTTTAATACGTCAAAAATTAAGATTTAAATATAATAAGTTTATCAGAACTACAAAATTCCACATTTTTAAAATATAAGTCCTTTTAATATATATATATATATATATATATATATATATATATATATATATATATATATATATATATCTATATATATATATATATATATATATATATATATATATATATATATATATATATATATATATATATATATTGCTGAACTGCTGCAAGAACGGCCTAACACAAAAATTGCGTTTTTTTTGAGTTATTACTATGGAGAGATAGGTAAAAAAGATCAAAAGATAAAAAAGATCAAGTCCAAGTTTTTGCAAATCTTATTGTAAAAGAAATTTAATAAATTATTGTATCGAATATTTTTTTAAGTATATAATAAATATAAGATACAATAATAATAATAATAATAATAATAATAATAATATTAATAATAATAATAATAATAATAATA
>JABUQX010094444.1:0-42500 GCA_015478945.1 Trachelipus rathkii | reverse complement strand
AGCGAAGTGAGGCAAGGATGTGCTATGTCTTCTTAGTTATTCAGTTTGTATATGGATGGGATTATGAAAGAATTAGAGGTGGGGGTGCAGGGGATGGTGTTAGAATGATGGAGAATGGAAGAGAGTGGAGGGTGACCTACCTATTATATGCGGATAATTTGGCTTTGTGTGGCGAATCTGAAGAGAGTTAGAGAGGGTTGGTAGAGAGATTTGGCAGGGTGTGTAAAAGGAGATGTTTGAAGGTAGACGTAGATAAGAGTAAGGTTATAGTTGTGAGTGAGGACAGTCCTCGGTGTGAAGTTATGTTAGATGGTGAGCAGCTGGAACAAGTGTCTGAGTTTAAATATTTAGGATATATGTTGGATGAAAAGTAAACGGATGATGCAGAGTGTAGTAGGAAAGTTGTGAATGGCAGGAAGGTGGATGGTGCAATTAAATCGTTGGTGGATGTAAAGGGACTAAGTCTTGAGTGCGCTGGGTCTTACATTAGGATATGTTTTTTAATAATAATGATAATGTTGAAAATTTAGTATACACAAACCAATAAATTACCTAAGATACCATAATTAATGTCATAGTCAAAAGCTAAAAGTAACGGAGTAACGGAGTAACGGCGCTTCGTTACTTTTCCTTTCAAAGAAACGGAATAACGATAACGGAACTACTTTTTCCGAGTAACGGGGTAACGATAACGGAACTACTTTTTTGAGTAACGATGCCCACACTCTGTATATATATATATATATATATATATATATATATATATATATATATATATATATATATATATATATATATATATATATATATATATATATATATATCTATATATATATATATATATATATATATATATATATATATATATATATTTACAAAAGTATGCCTGAGAATTTCGTTTTTTATTACGGAAATTCCAAAGTAAGGGAACCTATTTTATTTTGAGATGAAATTATATTATTATTATTGTGTCTGTATGTGTGTGTGTGTGTGTGTGTGTGGTGTGTGGTTGGTATGAGGGTGTGTGTGTGTGTGTGTGTGTGTGTGTGTGTGTGTGTGTGTGTGTGTGTGTGTGTGTGTGTGTGTGTGTGTGTGTGTGTGTGTGTGTGTGTGTGTGTGTGTGTGTGTGTGATATTATTATTATTATTATTATTATTATTATTATTATTATTATTATTATTATTATTATTATTATTATTATTATTATTATTATTATTATTATTATTATTATTATTATTATTATTATTATTATTATTATTATTATTATTATTATTATTATGATTATTATTAATGTATTATTATTATTATTATTATTATTATTATTATTATATATATATATATATATATATATATATATATATATATATATATATATATATATATATATATATATATATATATATATATATATATATATATATATATATATATATATATATATATATATATATATATATATATATATATATATATATATATATATATATATAAAAACAACAAAATAACTAAATATATAACTATTTAAAATGTTTTCATAGAAGTTTTTAACACTTTCTCTAATGGAAAGAAACTTATCCGAGCTACTTTTCAAATTTACTGAGAATTTCAAAATTTTCAAAGGAAAAATCTAAATTTATCTTAAAAAGTTTTTCAAGCAGGTGCAATAATATATATATATATATATATCAGTGTAGATATATATATATATATATATATATATATATATATATATATATATATATATATATATATATATATATATATATATATATATATATATATATATATATTTATATGGCTCGCTGCTCCAAGAACGGTATAACACAAAAATTGCATTCTTTGATTACACTGCAAAGATCTTAATGACTATTAAATCTCCCGACGGAAGAGCGTTTTTTCGTTATGAATTTTCTCTATACTTTATATTATAATTTGAAACTAAACTTCGAATGTCTTTCCGGAAAACAGGAAATTTTTGAGTTATGCCGCTCTTGCACCAAATGACCAATATATATATATATATATATATATATATATATATATATATATATATATATATATATATATATATATATATATATATACTATATATATATATATATATATATATATATATATATACTCTTATAAGTGGTTGACTCCAGGAGCGAAAATCAATAATTAATGTATCGTTATTTTAATAATTTTAGGGTAAATACATTAAATTTTGGGTAACCGAACCTAACCTAACCTAACCTAACTTAAGCTAAATTAACCTAACCTAATATTAACAGAGTCAACCACTTATAAATGTCCATATATATATATATATATATATATATATATATATATATATATATATATATATATATATATATATATTTATATATATTTATATTTTTTATATATAAATACATATATATATATATATATAAGGCCAATGATTGGATATGGTAAAATACCTACACAAATTCGCCACAGTTAAGAAAAGTCAATCCAAATTCCTGATTAAAAGCAGACATGTTTCTGTACATGACGTTAGAAGTCGTGCAAATGAAAGGAAATCATGAAAGTAGAAGGAAATATGTTTCCAGACTTTAATAGTAGAGTACACATAAGAATGAACATTCGATCAAGTCTGAGGATAGAAAGAGATAGGATGAGATTGTGTGAAAATATGAGTCGCGCGGGCTCTACTCAAAGGAGCAAGTATGCCACTGGAGAGTTCAATAAAAGCAGTGTCCGTTATTATAACGATAGTACGCGAGAGCGATGCAACTATTCGATGGTTAGTTAGAGATTAGAAAAATTCAGCAAGATCGGAAAGTCCTTTATATACAAGGACGCTTCATACGCTTACCAAAAAGGCGTTAAAGTTCAGCATTTTTCGGGCCCCCAAAATGTAAAATGTCTTGAAATGGAAAGCGTCAATATTCTTCTATTCGCGAGCTTAAAAAGTCGCGCTATCAGGGCAGTTCTGTATTATTGTAATGAGTAAATAAAGCGTCGTTCATATATAATAGTCAGAGTTGTTAATGCCTCCGAAAGCGTTGAAAACGAGAAAGTTTTCTGAACTTCGACATTCTAACGTTAAAGAGCTGGTATAGATGGAACAATGTATATCATTATTCATTGACTCATTCAAGTGGCATTATGGCTGCTTCAGAAGCGCTTGTTTAGATGGGGTCGAAGAATTGACAAATCGGAAAGCTTTATACTCCACCCTTCAAGGAGAGTTTTAAGATTGAAACCACCACAGATATGTGATGCATACTCAATACAAGGGTGTCCCAAGCCACTATACAGAGCAAAAAACTGGCGTGGCGTAAAGAAGTTCTGAAAAAGCAGAACATTCAGGCTCTTTGAAACTTTGAAAAACAGAGGAAAGTGCGAGTTGTATGCAGTCGATAAAGATACTGTAGTCATGATGATGATTATAATGAGTGAAAAGACGAAGGAGTGAAATTTTCAGACATTGAAAACAATGTTTTCTATGATCCAATTAGAAACATGAGCGAGATGAGGGTTCAGATGTTCCACAGCCACGCTCAAAACAAGACTTATTTGCAATTGGGAGGGACCTCTTTCAAAATGAAAGGGAAAATGAAGGATAGAGTTCCCTTTCAGAGAAATGGGTGGCTCCTTTGATACTCAAAATTATGTATTTAGCTACTTAATAGCAACACGTAAAATTATAAATGTACGATTAGTGTCCCATATAAAACTTTCAAAAATTGAAAAATTAGCGAGAAAAATCAGTAACCTTAATTTTCCAAGTTTTTTGGTAGTTCTTTTAACATAATAATAGTTTATATATATATATATATATATATATATATATATATATATATAAAATTTATATATATATATATATATATATATATATATATATATATATATATATATATATATATATATATATATATATATATATATATATATATATATATATATATATATATATATATATATATATATATATATATATATATATATATATATATATATATATTTGGGCGGAGCGTAAAAAAAAAAATTCGATTTCGTTTTTGCCCTAGTGCAGAAAAGTTGGGCACTAGTGGGTAGGTCATGTGTGCAAAGTTTCAAGAAAAACAAAAAATATCTTCCGTCTCCATTTCGTCCTTGATTTTTAGCAGATTTTTACCATATAGTTAATAATGTGTATTTCGACTGTTTTGTAGTCAGCTTCTCATTTTATTCGTAAAATGCAGAAGTAACCGGAAACTCACCACAGAGAGGCGTAGGTGGCACACTGCGTGCGCGCATGCGCTCCGCTATCCAATCACAATCAAGGTCACTCTTCGTTTACAAGTGAAATTCCCATACGTGATGAGTTTTTCGATGATTTTGTTTCGATTGGAATAAAAATATTGTGCTCATTAAATCTATTTGTAAGAACGTTCCTGCTTGATTTTGTTACTGGAATTGTTGATTATTTTATAACAGCACCTGCTAAAGTAATTAGGAATTGGTAAATAGTAATAACGTCATATGTTTTAGCAATTATTTGCAAAGAAAAATGCAGAGTAGAAGCAGCGTATTTTGTCCAGTGTTTGGCGCTCCAACGGAGTTAAGTTACCATATTTTGCCAACATATGAAGACGTAATGAAATATTATTTGTTGGTTCGGAATGATTGTAAAGTGAAGTTAAATAACGTCAATCCAAGTGTATCAGATGTCGCGGATAAAGTGGCAGAAAGAATAGAAGAAATTTGGCATACAGCCTCTCTTCCTTTTATTTCGCGCCAACGTGTAGTACAGATGATCCGCACATACAACGAAAAATACAAGAAGATAAAGAAATATTTTGGCATGAAAACATTGTCAACAGCAACTTCAGAAACGAAGCTTAAAACCTTCCAGATAGACTCGCAGAAATTGTTCGACATTTCTTCATGTAAGTGTGTTTCTTTTGAAAAATGTTCTTGCCCAAAGCATAAAAGGATCCCTGAAATGGAAAGATCTTTTCTTATAGACCAACGAACACTTAGGCAAATGTCCATAGGCACAGTTGATTTAAAAACAACTGAAAAGCTGAGGAAACGTCGAAAGGAAGCAGAAAGAGACAGAAGCATTGGAAGGTGGATGGGTGGGCACGGGTGGAACTCGCAATGCAGCCACCTCCCCGTGGTGAGTTCTGGGTTTTTTTGAATTTTAATTCAGAAAAAAGCGAAGAGCTGCATACAAAATAATGGAAATACACAATAACTATATGGTAAAAATCTGCTAAAAATCAAGGACGAAATGGAGACGGAAGATATTTTTTGTTTTTCTTGAAACTTTGCACACATGACCTACCCACTAGTGCCCAACTTTTCCGCTCTAGGGCAAAAACGAAATCGATTTTTTTACGCTCCGCCCTAATATATATATATATATATATATATATATATATATATATATATATATATATATATATATATATATATATATATATATATATATATATATATATATATATATATATATATATATATATATATATATATATATATATATATATATATATATATATATATATATATATATATTAATGATAAATGATAGGTATTTTCATTGAAAAGAAAAAATGCTATTTTCTTTTTTTACGTTGGTGTTTAGAAACCAAACAGCGTTTTTTTTTTTTTTATTTAACTTCATTGTTTCAAAGCAAGCTTGAAAAGCAAAAATAATTAGGATGTACATAATAAATATTAATGTCATATAAAAAGAATTTGAAGCATTTATATTATGTAATAAAATTAGTCATAAAATTTATAACCTTTTATTTTGGGGCAAAATTTTAAAATTATATGCTGCACAATTTCCGAAATGTAGTCAAACGTTGAGAAAATTTGGTTTTGGTTTCTGAGGGTCTGATTAATGACGTCACATTTCGATTACTCTTCCTTTGGCGTCATTATTATGTTGATTTCCCCTTTAATTTCATTAGACGAAATTCAAATGAAAACCAACCTGGCCTAGAAGGCTAAGTATTACAAAGTAAGTGAAGGTCTAGTTTGATGTGAAAATTTCCTATAGATAAAAAAGTAATAAATCTCTGAATTTTTTATTATATCTTTTTTCTTTTTTATATGAAAAAAATCATTGCCTGCTTATCTAGGATTTGGTCTCTCTCTCTCTCTCTCTCTCTCTCTCTCTCTCTATATATATATATATATATATATATATATATATATATATATATATATATATATATATATATATATATATATATATATATATATATATATATATATATATATATATATATATATATATATATATATATATATATATATATACAGGGTGGCCAAGATAAAAGAGGCCCCGTATTATATTTGTTTTTATATATGTATTTATTTGTATAATATTTGTAGGTAGCTGAGTGTTATGATATCTTAACGGTAGGGCGGCGTTCGAGCGGGGTCACATGATGTCGAGCGGCAAATTAGTCATCTATGCGACGTTTTCAGTAGTCAATTTGAAGCTTGTTGTGATAAGAGGTCTGCAGAATGCCTTTTTCAATCCAACAAAGAGTGTTTATTTGTTAAACTTATTTTGGATGTAAATCGTTTAATTAATTAAAACATTAAATGAAATGTTCAAGATAAAATACCCAAACACAGCTGTTCCAGCAAAGAGTGTTGTGCAGAAATTGATTAGTAAATTTCGAGCAACAGGTTCGGTCACTAACGCCAAACGTAACCGTGAAAAGAAAGTTTGTTTGGCGCAAAATATTGCACGTGTGCAAGAGACTATGGTTAGAAGTCCACGGAAATCAACTAGACGTCTATCCGCACAACTAAACATCAAACGAACTTCATGCCATAACATGTTGAAGCTGTTACATATGCGACCATACAAAGTTGTGTATCCAGGTTCAAGGTGAACATTTTCAGCACCTCCTGTGAACTATTGACTTATGAATGTTCAGTACCTTGTTTTTCATAATAATAATTCAATATTCTGTATTGTGTATATACAATAAACGAGTTAATTATCTGCATGTTGTTTATGAGACTTGGGGCCTCTTTTATCCTGGCCACTCTGTATATATAGTAGCACCTCGCAATAACGGCTACTCGCTTAACGGCGTTTCGCAATAACGGCGCTCTTAAATCTCTGTCTGCGATACTCACTACTGCTTAGTGCTGTGCGGAAGGAAACGCAAGTACGCACGCAACTGTTGTCATTCTTCAATAGAGCACCATCGCAACCTTCCACTGAAACGTCTGGCCTGTCATCAACTTCAGATTCTACACCAACTACATCACTATCAGCGTCTGCAAAGGGAAGACGGTTGTTTGTAGATTCAGATGATGAAGATTCGCCAACATCCATTGTACGGTCGGACGAAGGAGTAGCATCCTCAAAATAAAAATATTTGTATTTAAAATTTTATATTTCTATTTCTTTTTCAGTTGTAAATCATGTACTGTACGTACTAAATATATATTTAAAGGTAAACATTGTGTAAATTTCCCTTTCTATCATTGTTTTATAGTTCGTGTTATTGCACACTTAATATATATTAGTGCATAGTACATAGGTTTGCTTGCAGGCACTCACGAGGCACAAAAAAAAAAGCCTTAATTCACTTTTCGGCGTTTTTCACTTAACGGGACCGCTCATTACATATTATTAGTATTGTTAATATATATATATATATATATATATATATATATATATATATATATATATATATATATATATATATATATATATATATATATATATATATATGGTTTAATTTTATATAGAGTGACACATTTGGTCTTAAACTTGATGTTGCCAGATTAGTCCATTTTATTATATTTAAGGTACAGATTCGGAGAGTTACGTATTTTATTAAAAAACAAAAGTTTTAAACTAGCTATGATTTCGACTTTGTTCAAGATGGACGTGTTTGATCACTTTGCTTGCTTTTTTAATGAACTACAAGTTAATTTTAGAGTATCAAAAGTTTATTTGCGATACGGAATGTACTATATATAGTAATAAGCTTAATTTTTATTTCCGTTGTCCTAAACCCAATTGTCGGAAATAATTTACAATTTGTTCTGAAGGCTACTGGGAAATGTTCCTATTTAATGTAAGTATATATATTCGAAAAACTGGCTTAAGTGAACTGATATTTAGTTACATTTATTAAACAATTTACGGCTTTCATGGAAAAATTATTTTTAGGGGGCTCGAGCCGACAGGGGACAAAGGGGGAATCCCCGTCCGTCAACCGGGAGGCCGAGAGACCGACTCCTGCCATCTCTGCGGTCTAGGTTGCGAGTATTCTTTAGTTAAAAAAAAGGGGAACTAGCAATTTATTGTACAATATATGCCCTCATTCAAGATAGACTGAGACATTCTATTTTTTTCCCAAGCTTGCAAAATCTATGCACAAAATTTCTCCTTGACATTCTCCTTTTTTACTAAAGAAAATATTTTTAAAAAATTTAAAAATTGTATATATATATATATATATATATATATATATATATATATATATATATATATATATATATATATATATATATATATATATATATATATATATATATATATATATATAAAATATTTTATAAGTTTTTAATTCTAAGTTAATATAGAATAAAAGGACAGTCCCAAGGTCAAATTTTTACGATTTGGCAACCAACGGAAAAAAATTGAATGTGTCCTCTATTACAATGGAACTATATATATATATATATATATATATATATATATATATATATATATATATATATATATATATATATATATATATATATATATATCGAAAGTTTTCAAGTCCCTGTTTTGATATCACTGTGTGAAACTCGGTACATATAATCCATAGAAGGGTGCTTGGAACACCTGCTGGGGCCACATGGCATTCTGCTGGGGTGCTCCTGGGTTACAGGAGCAACCAACCAAAGTCAAGCAAGCACTATGGTACAAAACCTTTAGACATATATATATATATATATATATATATATATATATATATATATATATATATATATATATATATATATATATATATATACATATATATATATATATATATATATATATATAAATACTATATATAAATATATCTCTATTCTCTATTTGATTTCAAATAGAATATAGTAATATACTTTTGAAAAACAAAATGTATTTTTATTCTCCATTTGATTTTGGATATAATTTTAAAATATTTATACAGTAATAAATTTTTGTGTTAAATTTATCCAGATGAGTAAAAATGTATATATTTAAAATAATTGAAGCTAAAATCTGCATGAAGAATGTTCTTTTAATAAAAAGGAGAAAAACAGGGATAAAACAGGAAAAAATGTTTTTTTCAAAAAAAAAAACAAAAAATAAAACGAGATTTGTTTAAATCAATATATATATATATATATATATATATATATATATATATATATATATATATATATATATACTTTATATAATATATATATATATATATATATATATATATATATATATATATATATATATATATATATATATATATATATATATATAATATAATATATATATATATATATATATATATATATATATATATATATATATATATATATATATATATATATATATATATATATATATATATATATATATATATATATATATATATATATATATATATATATATATATAATGGTTATAATTTCATTTTTTAAATAAAGAGACTCCATTATATGACGGAAATTGTTGCCGTTATATTCGCGTTTACTTGAACACTACAATTTCTTTCCTTCATTTTTTTTTTTTTTTTTTTTTTAAAGATAAAATTTTTAAGAGTTTGAGAACAAAGTTGATTGAAGTAACGTGCTTTGAATGAAGAAAGAATTGGCATTATTTAGATTGGAATAGAAGAAGAATCCGCCCTCCCCTTCCTCGCTCACATCTCCCAGTTCTCCCCCCCAACTCTCCCCCATTTCTCTTCGCCAAAATGTGAAAATTATCTACGTACAAAATTGAGATCTCAAAAAAAAAAGAGAAGAGATACGAAAAGATATGAAAAAAAGGGGTTAGATATGCATCTCAAAAAAGGAGATAACTAAGAGATATGAAAAAGGAAGAAGATATGCACCTCAGAAGAAGATACGAAATAAAAAGGAAGATTCCCATCTTAGAAGAAGATACGAAGAGATATGGAAAAAAAAAAAATAGAAGGAAATGCATTTCAAAGAGAGAAACGAAAAGATATGAAAAAGAAAGATATGAATCTATATGGGAGAAGAAGAGGAAAGGATGTTCAGAGAATGCGAAAAAAAACTCTTTTTACCATCATCAAGTATCGGAGAAATGATGAAAAATTATGAATTCTTCGGACATTCGTGTGATGATGGGAAAGATGCTACACTGAATATATATATATATATATATATATATATATATATATATATATATATATATATATATATATATATATATATATATATATATATATATATATATATATATATATATATATATACATATATATATATATATATATATATATATATATATATATATATATATATATATATAGACAGTTACTTAACGGCCACACGGAACGGGAGGTCGGATAAAAAAAAATCGCAGGTAGCTCTATGGTACATAAATAGATGTTCTAGAAATGAAATGAGGTTTGGTAAGAGGTTAGGTAAAGCTAACCTAAGTTAGGTTAGGTTACGTTCATTGTGTATCAAAAAGGGCATTTTATGTAAATGGTTACAATTTGAAATTATTTTTATATTTATATTAAACCTAACAAAAATTAGCCAATATTAGCCAAAAAAACGAGTGGCTAAAAATTTTTCTTTTCTTTTAGCCGGCAACTTCTTCCTTCGCGCCTAAAAATGTTTATTTTTAATTCATAATTTTATTATTCTTTTGCTTAGTCATTTAAGCGAACATTGTCATTTATCATTGCGAAGGAAAATACTTTCTCTATTCATAAATAAAAATACCAAGTTCAATCAATAACTAAAAAATAATATTTACTAAAGTTAGTAACCGGAATATTGTTTTGTTTCAATAACAGCTCTATGGGTTGTGTTAATTATTAACTAATATTTATCAGTATATCTTTAAAAGGGTCGACACTGGTATCTGGTATTTATTCCTCTGTAACAAGGTTCTAAATTTAATGCCTTTTAAATAATAGGGTTAAATTGTGTATGTTTAATCTTGGTAAGCGTAAGTTTATAAAATTGAGCCTGCACAATAACTTGTTTACTTTACTGTTGATAAGCCGTTAACTTTGTTAATGATAGCAGTTTATCCATACGTACGGTATGTTAGGTATGTAATGTTCTTAGCTTAGGTGATAATGTTAGCTTTATTGATGTTAAATTTTTGTTATGTTAGCAATTATTCGTTAGTTCGTATGATAGTTACGTTAGGTTCATTTTTATGTTGATATCTGCTGATAAGCTTAAAACTTTGCTGTGTTAGCATTCATTCGTACTTAAATATGTTAGTTAGGTTATGATATGATGAATATTTTTGTTAAGTTTTGGAATATATTACTCTGATGATGTTAAATTAATTATTATCATTGATATGTTGTAGATATGATAGAAAAGTATGGGGGTAGGTTACGTTTTGTGGTGTAGAGAAGCAATAGAGCATGGCCGGGTGTGTGTGAGGGGGTGGGTGTTTGAGCTACTGTTTTACTGCTTTAGGGTTAATAAAGTTCATATTTTGAATAAAATAATTTTTAAAAAATAGTAAAAACAAGTTTTCAAATAAAAATTTAAAATATTTATAAATAAATTTAATTAAACTATAAATTGTTGGGTAATGTAAGTTAATTTAACGCTGATGTGTAGGGAACTTTGTTGATGTTAGCAATCTATCCATGCGTAAGGTATGTTAGGTTTGTTATGATACATTATGTTCTAAGTTCCGGTAATGTTATGTTGACTTTGTTTAAGTTTTAATTATTCCTGATAACGTCAAGTTAGAGATTTTAAAGTCTCTTCGTAAATATATGTTAAAGTGAAACCAAGATTACATATTTGTTAGTTAGCTGCTGATAAATAAAAATTTTGCTATGTTAGCATTTAGTATGGTAGTTAGGTTAGGATATGATAAATTTTTGTTATGTTTTGTTAAATATTAATATAATGTTAAATTAACATTGATATGTTATAGATATGATTGAAAAGTAGAGTTAGATTAAGTTTTGTTTGGTAATGTTAGCTTATTTACCGTTGATAGGCAGGAAGCTTTGTTGATGTTAGCGATTTATTCAAACGTAAGGTATGTTAGGCTTGTTATGACACATTAAAACCTATTTTTAATAAGGGTTTTTCATTTTACTGCGATATATTTATATAAAGAACTTATTTATATGCTATGACGAGTTTAAATATGATGTGAAGCGATAGATCGCTTAATCCCGATAAATAAAAATTTTGCTATGTTAGCATTTCCTCCTAGTTCAGTTTGGTAGTTAGGTTAGGATATGATAAATTTTTGTTATGTTTTGTCAAATATTAATATGTTAATGTTTAATTAACATTGATATGTTATAGATATGATTGAAAAGTAGAGCTAGATTAAGTTTTGTTTGGTAATGTTAGCTTATTTACCGATGATAGGCAGGAAGCTTTGTTGATGTTAGCGATTTATTCAAACGTAAGGTATGTTAGGCTTATGACGAATTAAAACCTATTTTTAATATATCTTTTTCATTTTACTGCGATATAATTATATAAAGAACTTATTTATATGCTATAACGAGTTTAAATATGATGTGAAGCGATAGATCGCTTAATCCTGGATGAATGCGAGGGTAGGGTGGGTGGTTTGTGTTACTGCTTTACAGCTTTATTGCTTTACATATTTACCGGTTCAATATTTTAGTTATGGTCTCACAGTCGAAGTATCCATACGCTTTATTGGCGATTTGAAATCTAGGTGAAATAATAAAAATAGTAATAATAATAATAATATTAATAAAAATAATAATAATAATAATAATAATAATAATAATAATAATAATAATAATAAATAATAATAATAATAATAATAATAATAATAATAATAATAATAATAATAAAAATAATAGTTTGTGTATGTGAAATAAAAAAAATAATATGTATAGTTATGTATTATTATATATATATATATATATATATATATATATATATATATATATATATATATATATGGAGGAGAGAGTGAGACGCATGGGTATTGGGACAGTGTACATTTCCGGAACGGTGACCTAGATTTCAACACAAACTCGTATAACATATCCAACTATAACTTATTTCATATGCCTATGTAAACATTAATACTCCTGTAATAGGTTTCAAAAATCTCGAATCTCGTAAATTATATGCTTATGGCTTAAAATCTTCTACATTAATCTTGAACTTCTGCTAATGTTGTTCTAACAGAACAGATTTTCACGCCTTTTTTGATTATCATACTAATTCTCATGAGACTGTTATATCTTCTCATCCAAATACTGAGGTTCTCTATTTAGGAGATTTCAATGTACACAATACTGAATGGTTGGGATCCTCTCATACCGATCCAGGAGGGGAGGAGGCCGAATCATTCAGCATTCTCAACCATTCTCAACTAATTAGGGAACCTACGCACATTCCGGATCGTCTCAACCAATTCTTGAATACACTTGACCTGCTTCCCCACCAGTCCTTCTCTCTATTAGCAGGCTACCTCCGCTCCTATCGGTAAATATGACCTTATAATTTATATTTTCTGACACTTTAATTAGGGCCGATTTGAGGGAGTTCCTTTTCTTCTACGCCAACTATCACTGGAATGACTGCATTGACTCCGAAGATGCTTCGGCCTCAGCTGATAAGGTGGGAGCTGTAATCGTAGATGGATGTGCAGGTTCGTCCCTTCTTTGACTAAATCTTTCTCTCTTCAAAATCTATGATTCGATCGTGCTTGTTCTCATTAAATTTGGGCTAGAGGCAGTGCGTATCGGGAGAGGATAAATTCTCGTTATCCTATCGCTCTCGCTAATTTTCCTTCAGCTCTGGATTGTTGTGGGTTTACCAATCAGCGAGCAAAGCTGACTTTCATAAACCTTAATTGAGTCGACCTCCTTGGCTCTCCTACTGATAAATCTTTCTGGCCTCTTGCCAAAAATATTTTTAACAATTTCTATAAATCGGGTTTTCCTCCTCTTATTCGCTCTGATGGATCTGTTGCTAATACTCCAACTGAAAAGGCAAATTTCCTTGGCCTCCAAATTTCCTCTATTTAACACTGGACAACTCTGGAAATCCTCCTCCTCCTCTCATGTGTCGCATGCCTTTTTCTGTGATTATATATATATATATATATATATATATATATATATATATATATATATATATATATATATATATATATATATATATATATATATATATATATATATATATATATATATATATATAATTCCAGAAAATTGTTTCCTAAATCCTTTTTTCAATGGAAAAGTATTTGTTTATATTTATGTATAGGGATAAAACATTGCCCCTGATTGCAAGTTTTGAGATGAAATAAAAAAGACGACTTTCAAAGCCTCGTAACATTCCAGAAAGTGATACCCGACACTCGCCCGTCTGACGCTTCTCACACAAGTAAAATTAATAAATTCAAATGTATGTGCGCCCGAAAATCAGCGTATTCTCTTTGCAACTCTCTCGGCATACCGAATGTACACCTCTTGGAAAATGGCAAAGGAAAGAGTCGTCAAAGGGCTTGATCGAGAGCTGCAAACGCAATACAAATGCCATCACTGGGTCTCGAGGGGCTCTTATCGAACCGGCAAAATCAGCGACTCTCTAATCCCGAGGGATGAGCTCCCAGGCTTTCCAAATTTCAACAATTGTTCGGCTGCGGATTTGGGCCCCTTTTGCAACTAATGCTTTTTCGCCCTCAAAAATTAAATGCCTTTACAAACTCTTATATCTTTGCTAAATGGGATTTTTTCTCCCTCCCTTTTGCTCCATTTTCATTTCACATTTTCTATTTATTTAGGACTGCCAATTTTTCCAATTCACAATTCCTACTATGCTCTAAAAAATGGAGTATTAAAAAAAATATACGAAACAGTCCGATTTTTATCTATTAAATTCATAGCAATGTTTCGAGCCAATATTTTCAAACATAAAATAAAAAGCAATTTCCTCTATCGATATATATATATATATATATATATATATATATATATATATATATATATATATATATATATATATATATATATATATATATATATATATATATATATATATATATATATATATATATATATATATATATATATATATATATATATATCCTTCAAATACATATCAATTTAGAAATTCTATCCAATTTTAATGTTGAGTAAACGTTTAGCACGCATAAAGAGAATAGGTAAAATGAGTTTGACATAAATAACGAAGAATTATGTAAAAGGCTCCTTCCATCAAATCTTTATTATTGATTAGCAGGAAAATAAAGAGAAAAGGTCACACATACAATACACATACACACGCGCACGCACCTACACACACAAAAACACAAACTAACACGTACGCACACATATTAGCTAAAGTGTGAGGTGCCTGTTACTTTCATTGTTAACAAAATAACTTGCGCTTTAATAATAATAATAATAATAATAATAATAATAATAATAATAATAATAATAATAATAATAATAATAATAATAATAATAATAATAATAATAATTATAATAACACACACACACACACACACACACACACACATACATATATATATATTACACACACACAATAATAATAATAATAATAATTATTATTATTATTATTATTATTATTATTATTATTATTATTATTATTATTATTATTATTATTATTATTATTATTATTATTATTATTATTATATGCTACGAGGTTATTAAGAACAGTACAACAAAATTATGTAATCAACAAAGAGCTAAAATATGCAGGGAGTGAAATGTTTTTTAACTCTAAACCTTCATATGAAGCTCAAGTTCTACACTGCCTGTTGAATAATCTTTGTTTACTTTTAGCGAACTAGCATCATTCTTTAGTGAACACAATTGCCGAAATCATGTTCCCTTTATATAATGTGTCTGGACAAAATGACATTTTTTTTCTTCCCTTTAGGTTTGCAAAGATGGCTGCGTGCAATATAACCAAAGATTTAAATAAATTCAAAAGTTTCAAAAACGGTCAAGAAGAGATGACGTATGACAAAGCCAACATTCGATGTTTCGATATGAAAAAATATTTTTCCTCGTTGAATATAAATAAATACTATACTTAAAAGTATCAATTTTTCTGAAAATTTTATGTAAAATTGGTAACAATACAGCACTACTACAATTTGTTTAGAATTTAAGGTCTATATGATTTTGCAAGTAATTCTTGCAAAACCAAAGTACGTTCTTAATAATATAAATACGGATTTTTTTAGTATTTTAATTTACTTTCTAAATATTTTTTATAGCATATATATATATATATATATATATATATATATATATCACAGACAAAGATATTATTACACACATACACATACACATATTATACAAGATCTGATCACCCACACACCTCACTCTTACATATATATGAGAGAGGATGGAGGAGTGGACTATGGACTGAGCCTGTTTAGTGGAAGGAGCCCGGACAGGATGAAGGGTGGACTGATCTGTTGTATGTGTTGGCTACGTTTTATGTGCAGGCTGAGATTAGTGTAATACACCATGCCGTAAACCGCAATACGTAACATTGCAGAAAATCTCCTACCAACGACAAATTTTTTGTGTCCGTTCACGTTTCCGAACTAGAACTCAAACCCATACTGAGGGAATCCTCTTGTTCAGGTGAGCCAAAATGCTCGCCTTACCCACTGAGCCAAACGTGAACTTGTATATATATATATATATATATACTATATATATATATATATATATATATATATATATATATATATATATATATATATATATATATATATATATATATATAAATATAAAAATATTAATTTATATATATATATATATATATATATATTAAATATTGTATATTAATCGCAATTATATAAGATCTTTAAAAATTTGTTACTTTATTTTCTTTGTTTTAATATATATATATATATATATATATATATATATATATATATATATATATATATATATATATATATATATATATATATAGAGTATATATATATATATATATATATATATATATATATATATATATATATAGCCAAATAAAAATTCGCGATTTCGTATATACTTCACCAGTTCTTTAAGAAATATAGAAGAATGCACAGCATTGAAAATAGCATACGAATATAATGAAAAAATTTTCATTGTCTTTTGTATTTGTATTCCGTTTGGAAGAAAATTTAACAAATCCAACAGGAAAGTGAAGAATTTCTTCTCTTTTCGAGAATTCTTACCAAATCAAAAACGACTTTACCATTCGTCATAGCATGTTGACTTAATTTCGAGAAAGAAAACGTATACTTAAAATTTGCTATAACTTTCTATACGGCAAATTTTAAGATATACTGAAAGGTCAAAAACTGATAAAATCACGTTTACATATTTGAAAACTCAAAGACAAGGTCAACAAAGAAAACGAATAAGACAAATTCTGCGCTACTAATAAGAAAAAGTGAAAAATGTACAAAGGACAGACACTATGACGGTAAAATACACCAACTCATGATGCATTTTCTATCTGGTAAATTTTAATAGATAGATATATATCCCAAGATTTCAGCACCACTCACATTCACTGTAATCAACGCAGACAAACCCGTTTTGCTAAGAAATTGAATAGCACGTTGAAGAGAACTCACTGGTAAAATGATATCGAAAATAGAAGACTCGCTGGAGTAGGAGATCGGTAAAGAACGAGAGGTTTTACCATTGCTTTAAATAGTGGAAGATTCGATTGAACAAATAGCTAAGGAAAGAAAAAATCAATGAATGGGATAAAAAAAATGTTAATTTCCATTTTGTCAATAAATCACACCTATTATATATATATATATAAGGAGAGAGAGGAGAGTATATACATATATATATATATATATATATATGATTTATAAGATATTATATATATATATATATATATATATATATATATATATATATATATATATATATATATATATATATATATATATATATATATTAGTGATGGATATGACATCCGCATCCGCATCCGCATTTGCGGAGACCGCACCTAAATTGACATCCGCATCCGCATCCTCACCTAACGGCACATCTGCATCTGCATCCGCATCCTCTTTGAAAATGAGGTTCCTAATTAAAGTTTCTAAGTTCTATTAACTGGATATAAATAAAGACTATTTTTATCCTGGGAGTTTATGGGAATAATTGTAATTTGAATTTCTGATTTGCATATATATATATATATATATATATATTATATATATGAGGAGAAAGAGAAAGAGAGGAGAGAGAGGTGAGAGAAAGAGAGAAGAGGAAGGAGAGAGGAGAGAGAATGGAAGGAAATGGAGGGTGGAAGGATAAAGGAGAAGAAGATTTTACCAAGAACGTATAGATAGAGGAGCGAAGAGTAGGAGTATGTAATATCAAAGACAAAAAATGGAGAGACCTATGTAAAGCCTGGAGGATAAAACAAAAGGTGGATAGAGTAATTTTGATGAGTTGTTGAATGTGGAAGTGCAGTCAAAGAGGAAGGAGAGTGAGAGAGAGGAGGAGGAGAGAAACGTGGAGGAGAAGCGGAGGTAATAACGGAGGAGGAATTTGAGGAGGCAAGGGAAAATGAAGAGTGGAAAAAACTCCTGGTGAGGATGGGAAATATTGAGTTGCTGATGGAGGGAGGGAGGAGAGGGGCTGGAAGCCTTGATGCTGAGATGGGTGGAGAGTAGAATGCCGGAAGGTTGGGGAAGGTCACTGTTCTATTTATAATGGTGGGTGGATGGAATGGAGTGGAATTTAATAATGAATCACATGCATGAAAACATATATGAAATAATATTAGAAAGAAAAAATTAAGATAAAAAAAATAGAGCCAAGATTGGATGAAGAGCAAAGTATGGGCACAGAGGTGGTAGAAGTACTTACGTATTTTAATGTTTGCATTAAGAATGATACAGGAAAAGACATGGGAATACAATAAGAAGACATATATCGCCTTCATAGACTTGAAGAAAGCATTTGATTCTGTACCCAGAGAGAAGCTGTGGAGAGTTCTGGAGAGGGATTTTGAAGTTGGAGGCAGACTGATAAAGGCAGTAAGAAGTACATACTTGAATAACATAAGTAAGGTAAGTAAGAACAGGATAAAAAACGTGGAATGGTTTGAGGTAAAACTGGAGTAACGAGTAGTGTGCTGTCGCCGATACTGTTTATAACGTATTTGGACACAATAAGTAAGAGGTGTAAAAGAGAGTTTAGAAGAGAGATTGAGGAAGACATCATGGTATATGCAGATGATCTATTTGTTGAGTGGGAGATGCAGGAGAGGTTGAAGCAAATGGTGCAGTGTTTCGCAGGAAAGTTGAGAGAAACAGGACTGAATATGAATGTGGAGAAACAGAAATAGTAGTAAGCAGGGAGGAGGGAGGAGTTGATAGTGGAGGTAGGACAAAAATGGTAGAGGATGGAAATGGAGAAGATTCAGGGAAGGAAGAGAAGGTGGAAATAAGGAGTGGATGGAGGAAAGATAACGGAGGGATAAATATGGAACAAAGAGGAAGAGAGTGCATGGAGGTGGACAATGGAAAAGGGTGGAGGGGGAAGATAGGAGGGGGAGAGAACAGTGGAATGGAGGGATAGTGGAAAGAGAGAGTGAAGGGGAATAAGTGGACGCAGCCAGATTGGATGGGACACCTGGAAAGGTGGAGAGAGAGAGCCGCTAGCAGGAGGTGGGAGGTGGAGACCGAGGAGTGGAGACCGAGGGAAGACCGCGAAGAGGTGGAGAGACACAGTTGGAGGAAACACCAAATGCCTGCAATGGATGAGCTCGGATGTGGATGGGATCGTGATGGATCTGATAGAATAAGATGGAAGCGGAGGTTGGCCCCATTGACAGGCTCGTAAGCCTGACTGGAAGAGAAATGTAAGATGTAAGAAATATACATATAATCACATCATGTCATGCCCAGTACTATATATATGAAAGAGAAAGTATATATATATATATATATATATATATATATATATATATATATATATATATATATATATATATATATATATATATATATATATATAATTTTAATTCAAACTTCAAAGAGTAAACATCCGCATCCGCATCCGCTATCCTCATCTACTTTAAAGACCAGATCCGCATCCGCATCCTCATCATCTTTAAGATCCGCATCCCCATCCGCATCCGCAAACAGTCAAATTTTGACATCCGTCCTATCACTACTATATATATATATATATATATATATATATATATATATATATATATATATATATATATATATATATATATATATATATATATATATATATATATATATATATATATATATATATATATATATATATATATATATATGAGCAGCATATATATATATATATATATATATATATATATATATATATATATATATATATATATATATATATATATATATATATATATATATATATATATATATATATATATATATATATATATATATATATATATATATATATATATATATATATATATATATATAGTTATTCAGTAGGATCTTTCAGCGAAATGGTATATTAATTAAAATTCTGAATTTTTCCCACTTTAAAAGTTTTTTTTTAACCAATAAGCATAAAGATAACTGCCAATTGCTTCAAACGGTTGTAATACGAAGAAGGTAAATTAAAGAAATATTAAAGTTTAAATCTATGTAACCAACGTAACCTCAACAACATAACCTTTCAAGAATAATTTACTCTACGAAATTTATTTTATATTCATAATTTATATCACTTGTATTGTCAAAACTAATGCATCTGGCACCAGATCGCTTTGTACATTCTTTTGTTCGATAAAGAACAAAGTAAAACCAAAAAATTACCAAATTTTTAATCCTTTTTTTTCCACGAAATATTTAGAGGAGAAAGATCCTACCGAATGTCCTATATATATATATATATATATATATATATATATATATATATATATATATATATATATATATATATATATATATATATATATATATATATATAAAGAGAACCTGCTAAAAAAAAGAATACGACTTAATAATTTAAATACATCACGAGTATACGTTTATATAAGAAGAGAAGCTGCTAACTTAAAAAAAGAGCCTAACAAATCACAAACTTTTCTGACACTTGATGCAGGAAAACACTCAAGTTTTACTCTTCTAAAATAAATAAATCTAAATGCATTAAAGGCGATAGGGATTTGTTTGGGATTTCAACTTGAAATATAAAGTTACATACGAATCGAATTGCGATATTCTTTCGCTATTTAGAGATAGATAGATAGATAGATAGATAGATAGATAGATAGATAGATAGATGCAATTTAAAAAAAATAAACGCAATTTTTTTTTCTTTATTACTTTGATAACAGAGAAAATTTATTATCTAACTTAAAATTACGATGTAGGTATAATAAGATAAAACATATTTTTATAAATTTTTTTAGGCATATAGAAATCACTAGTATTAAACATGCCCACCATTGAATGAGCTTGTAATGCCCAAACAATATTCAACCTCCTGCAGTCCTGCCATGCACGTAGCAGCTAAATATTCAGCATCGATTTTATCAAATATAGCGATAATTCCCGCCTTCAAATTACAGATAAGTCAAACCAATAAAGTAGCAAATGCGATAGTTGACTAAATCCCCCCCTCCCTCTTCACCACCTAAACAAAGAAATCGCATGATCACACATCACAGAGAATTAGGTCTGGTAAAGTTGGTGACCAAACTAAACTGGGGAATCTACCTAGATCAGCGGTCCTTAACTCGTGATTCCTCGGACCTCCCCTCCCCCCACCCTGGGATCCGCGAAGGCTTCAAGAAAAAATAAGATCTTTTGCAGTCAGTTATAATAGAAAAAAAATTATGCATTAATTAATTAAAGAAAGCATGAAAGACTTTCCTCCTCTTTTCTCTCTTCTCTCTCTCTCTCTCTCTCTCTCTCTCTCTCTCTCTCTCTCGTGGCGTTTGACATTTCCAGTACTTCTCTCATCTTATGGATTCGTTCTCTTTTCAACTTTCAAATTGTTTCACCAATCATCCTTCTCTGTACTCTTTGTCCCAGATTAACATCTCTGCTCATTATATTATTCACTTTAATCTAAACTCTATTTTTTTCAATGTCCTTAATTGCACACTTCCAGACTCGTGATACGCATTGTGTCTTGATTCGCTGGATTCAGATATAACTAGTTGAATTGGTATGTATCGGAACTTGCATTGTCATAATAATTATAACATCATAATATTTATATTTTATATATATATATGATATTATATAATTTAAATTATATAATTAATATATATATATTTGGATATATATATTAGTGTCAAAAAAATCCGAACACGGCGACTCGGATCATTCACGCATGTGGCAATTCAGGGGGGTCGACCCTCTTCCTCCACAAATTCCCCCTGAAAATTAGAAAATAAAAACAAAGACTTCTTCTTTTCTTTTATTATTAGCTCAGAGGTGTAATAAGGTATTAAGACATATTAATATAAGCGTATAATGTATTTCTTATATACTCTCACTCAAAGACTAGGCAAAATTAAAAAGAATCCAAACCTATAATTTCTCCCTTATTTTGATTTAGACTTTAATATATAAATTATTATATATTTATATTATATAAATATTAATAATATATATATTAATATTATGAAAATATAGATTATTTAGTTATTATATATATATGCTAGGTATGATTATAAATAATAATTATATAAAAAAAAGTTAATAAATACAATTCTAAAAATAAGCGAAAAACGAGCGGCTATAATTAACCCGTTTTTAATCTAATAGTAATCAAAAGTTAGTGATGAAGAAGGCTTGTATACAAGTACTTTAACTGATTCTTCAATATATATATACTCTTTTGTTTTATATCCTCTTGCTGTGAGGCTTGGACACTACGCTATTACCCCTCTTGCTGGAATTTAACGTGTTAATGACTTTTTACAAATGTTTTCTTTTCATTGTATCTTTTTGCAAAAAAAACATCCTTTTCCAATCATTATGTTTGAAACATTCATCGCATTAAGTTATGCTTTAGACAGATCAAAACTCTTCATTGGTGGGGAACTCTTGTTTGTGAGATTAGTTGAACACCTAAATCTATCTTCTTTTCTTTGAGCTACTGAGTAATACTTCTCGTCGCAATAGTAGAGTTGTTTTAGTAACGTTCCTTATCCAGTATTTATTCCACGTATTTGAAATACCATCAGGTACTAAATACGTGCAGCATCAGTTTCTATGGATGTGACTTTAATCCCAAATCCAGCCCTTGTGGGGTGGACTTTCTTTCTGTTATAATCTTAAAAATGTTGAAGAAGCTTGTTCTTGACCAGTAATAAGTTATTGGGTAAACTTAACCATAAGATCATGTTTACCTTTGTTAAGCGTTTGACATATTGACGAACGATATAGGTATACCTGGATTCTGCGAATGATGAGATACTTCCTTGATTTTAATTTACTCAATATTTACATTCTGTACAAAATATAATTGTAGGTATCAAGTATGCTATAATTTGCTTAAGTAGTATATCTCTAGGGATTCTTATCTCAAAGGTTGTTCTTATACAAGTTTAGCAATAATCAATCATCTCCAGTTTTTATCTCCAATTAATTTCCATGGTACTCCATTAAAACTTTTGACCATATGTTTTTATGTCCACAGTTGTGAGCCTCGATATGTGTCGGTAGTTAGAATCTTGCATATGATAAGGATATAACTATAATTTAAACCACTTAGTGTTTACGACATTAAATTATCTTATTTTTCACAATAACATCAAGTTTACAATGGTATTTAATTGCTTTAACTTATTATTAATAGCGCTAATACTCTATAGGCTAATTATCTCACCTATACTCTATTAACTCCTAGACCCGAAATTACAATATTTCAACATTACTATACTTTTAATATAATTTAATATATTTAATATTGCGTTACTTCTTCTCGATCCTGTTACTTTTTATCTTAAATTTACTGATCCTAAATGTTGATTTTTCCCTTATCTTTTTTTTACTTATAACCCAAAGGTAATTTTCATATTATTACTCAATTATAATATTGTATTTCTAATTTATAGCATCTACAATATTTTATAATTTACCTAAATATTATTTTTTTTAATCATTCACAGATGCATTGTTGCAATGTCTAAATAATTATTATCATACTAATTTAACTTCTCATATATATTTATACTATTAAAGTTCAGTATATACCTTTATTGGTACGAACGTAATGTAGGAATCTTATTATATAATAGTAATATTAATATATTTTGTAATAGTTTATAGTTATTCTTCCTCTATATATTAATATAATAGTCCTTTATATTAGTAATCCTTATATTATAGCAACATTAACTACTTGAGACAAAGTTAATATAATTTATTAGTAGGTATAATATATATATATATAGGTATTTAAGTGTAATGATATATAATATTATTATTATATATATGACAAAGTATAGTAACGGTGAACGGGACTTCGGATTAAAAAAAAAAACATTGAGGGGAAACTTGTAGATGTTCATAGGGGTAAATAAAAAAAAATATGAAAATGGAGATGTCAGGCCCATGAGAATTCAGCATTTAAAAAAAAACATAAACAGGAACAACCAACGTTAGGTGAGGTAGGGTAACTGCTGTGAATTTTTTTTTAAATCCGACGTTCCTAATCTGAGATATAAAGAAAAAACAACACAAAATAAAAATTCCATTTCAACGATTAGAACATCTTTTTATGTACCATAGAGTCACCCTGTTGGAAAAAGAATTTTTGAAATCCGACGTCCCGTTCCGTTTCCCCGTTACTATAATTTGTCCATATATAAATACACTATATATATATTATTATTATATAATATATAATATAGTATAATAATAAAATAACTATTGGAAAAGTAGATGAATGTATGTATGTTATTATGTATGTATTTATGTATGATCTATGATATGTATGTAGAATATGTTTTATAAGTGTGTGCCTTGATCATTGCTTAAACATAGGACCGGAGAGCAATACCTACTATGGCGATCCACATCATTTGATTGACTATTCTACCAACACCAGATTTGAAGGGGTTTCATAAAATAGTCCGTTCACCAAATTCTGAGATATTTTTGATCTATCATAAACTTAGTATATCAGAGCACTCCTCTTTGCTATCAAGATATACGATTAGTTTTAGCATATTTATTAAGGCATTTTTAAACAGAATATATATTAATATATATTTCGATAATTATATTTAAAATATTATATAAATATATTGATTAATATATTATAATTTGAAATATATTAATTATTATACTATAATAAATATAATTAATTATTAAATAGTATTAATGATATTTGAGATTATAAATTATTTCATTAATTATATATAATATATGACACATTTACCCACAATGTATAGATTATTTGACTTATATTAGCCATACCCAGTACTCCATCTAATACGATATGTTACATTTTGACAATTCGCCGTGAGACGGTAGGTTGATTTAAATTACCAATTATGAACAACAATATATGTATGATTTCATACGTAAACTGGATTAACAAATTTAACGTTTCATATTGGCCAAACTAGATAACGCCTGGCGCTTATATTTTTTAAATTTAGATGCGTCGTATTAATCAGATTTTTTCTCTTAGTTGTATTCACTTAGATTATGAGATGAATAGTCATGCAGCTAAGTCAGGTCCTTCTCCCTGTCTTCCGTTCTTCTTTCTTATATACTTGTAATAGCCTTTCTCTACCCTATACTATTCGCTTCTTCGTTGTACGTTATCCCTTCTATCCTGAGTCTACGTTTCGAGATTGGTTGCTGTCCATAGTCTTTCTACCCTCCATTCACTAATGTATCATATCTTGACCTCTATACATATATCTCCGTTCTATTTATGGCTAATCTCCTTTCTAATACTATTCTTTCTCGATGCTAACTGACCAAAAGTTACCTAATAAGCCAATCTACTTCCTCGTGCGTATCAATCCGATCGAAGTTAGCTTAATTGCTACTAATTGCTTCTATTGTATGATCTACGATTATTGGCATTCATATATGGATGCTAGGTTTTCTGTGTTTTTTCGACGATCACTAATTTTAATCGCCAGATGCAAAACAGCAATTTCTATACAGTCTATCTGATTTTTATCATTAAGCACAGTGCCGAACGGATTAATCGGTAATTTTATAATCACTTTCCTTTTAAGCTTGTTATAATGACATTTTCTGATCTGTCTCTTCCCTGGAGAGATATATCTTTAACGTAGCTATCTCCATATCAACACTCCGATACATTTAGTTTACTTTTTATACTTTTCTCCTTAAGGCCGTCTCTTTGTCTATATCTGCTCCTATAACCCTACTACTTATTCTACGTTCTCCCATTTCGATCTCTTACATCAATTTTTGAGCTGTCTTCACAATTTGCGTTCACATTTGGTTTCTTTTTTTTATTATTTGTTTCTGCTGTGCTATTAATCCTTTATTCTATTTTGTTTGCTATGTACCGTTTTCTTGAGAACCGCGTTATTTTTTTTTCTTATCTTTCAATATATTTGCATTGATTATTAATATTATTTCATATAATTATTCTGCGTGTTCTTACATAAAGATCGTTTTACTTATAGTCGAATATTTTCGTGATCTAAATGTTTGTTGAAATCATCTCGATATCAGGTTGTTGGATAAACATAAATAGAGCTTTTTTCGAATATCAAGCAATGTTTTTCTCATAACTTTAAACAATCACTCTCTCGTAAAGTCGATAGCCTTCAATCCCCTTCTATGCTCGTGCTGATATACTCTTCTTCGTCTCCGTATATCATCTGCGCTACACGAGTAATAAGAACTTACGTTTTACTCTCACGCCTCAATACTGCACCTATATACTATGTGTATCATTGTCTTAATAAAGAAGATATACCTGTGCAGGCTATGCACCATTACTATATCTTCCCCTTTTATTCGTTATCTATCCGCATTATTTCTATTTCTCAACAATCTCATCAAATATCATTTCTCTAATTCATGTCTTTGTACATTCTATTTACATCTCTTTGATTTTATATATATGTTTCGAAAATATATAACTCAACTTTTAATTCTCAATAATTCCAAATCTTCTATTAATCATACTTGCAGCTCTCACTTGATATTCGGTTTAGCATTGAATTGCTACCGAATCCTTCTTATCAATTTCTATATATATATATTTCTCATATCGAATACATTTCCACCTCTATTTTTTTTATTCCTTCCTTGCTATTTTACTGTCCGTTGTGTGCCAATACACAGATACTGATAATTGAGCTTTTTATATCGTTTATATTTTCTGTTTTTCTCTCTTCTCATCTGTGCTTGGCGTTCTCGTAGTTAACTGACTCTTCCATACGTGTCTTGCTTCAATTCTTCTTCTATGCTCTCTTCTCTTCTTACTTCTTCTCTTCTTCTCTTCTTCTTCTTCTATCTTATTTCAACTCATTTTCATTGTTAGGACATTATTCTAAATTGTGTAACTCAGTTTCATCACCAGTGTTCCTACATCGTTCTTACCACTGTAACTTCTTGCATGTGCCTTCGTATACTTCTATCTGTTTTCTAGAATCATTCTTCCATCACATTCCTTCTGTTCCTGCGTGTGCGTCTTCTAGTATCATTAATATAGCTCACTTAAGTCGTGTCAAATCATAATTTTTACTTTTTCAAATATTTCTATTTTTCTATGTCTTTGCATAAATTATTACCTTTTTGAGTTCATAGAGTATATGTCTGAATTTATCTTAAAAGCTTCCAATTCCTAAGTTAGTATCCTCTCTCGTATCTCGTAACATAAATATTTCTATATTATTTTCGTTGGATTATCGTACTTTTAAAATTTATCTTGTTCAATCTTTACCTTCTCTGGTGTCCCCATCTTTGGGGATCTTATGACTTTTTTCTATAAGAAGTTCAATTCTCCAAACTCTCTCTCCTCATTCTTCCCTTTTTTTGTTTATTTTCATACGCTACGATCGCATTCGTAGACTCTCATCTTCCACTGCTCTAAATTCTAGTGAAATACATTTCTTTGCTCGTATTTTACAACTTATAGTATATATATCTAAGCAAATTAAGTGTTTTTTTTTTAATCATACATCACAACTCATACTTACTGTAATTATGATTTACGCTTTATTTCAGTATATCATATCGTGTATCTTTGTTTAAGTTGACATTATATAGTAGGTCCCATGGAGCCATTACTTTCTCAAAACCCGAATCTGTAGTTCTCTAGCTTCAGAGATCACTTCATGGTCCAAATTCTCCTTACATTTTGGATCACCAAGTAAAGTAAATCTAAGGTAAAGTAAAGAATAAAAAACTAATATTTATACTTATACCAGACCTGCAATTTCTCTAGAACTCCCTTGTTATGAAGGGAGTATTTTCTACAAATATATTTTGATAATCTCTCGTTAAATAATAATAGTTATTAAAGCAAGGAAGAGTATACTGACTATCTAATTTTATAATAGTATAGTGATATACCAGTTCTATATTTCATACTAAGATACACGTTGTAAATATCCCTCCGTCATATAGTAGATCGATATCCTTATCTGACACTATTAAGCTAATATCCCAGAATTTTACAATAACTTACATACGATTTTTAAAGTGACTGAAGAACCTCTAATAAGTAGCCTGAGTACCTTTTATTAACTATATCTCGAAAAACTTAATATGATACCGATATAAGATTAATATAATATATATTTTCAAAGACCATCTCGTTATTAATATCATAGTAATGAGTGTATTATACAATAATAGAGTAATTATGAATACCTTTACAAAGAGTCTAGGCTAAATAGTAATTAAATACGAACTTATAGACTCTAGTACGTGAGTGTACAGTAGGATGCAGTCTGCTTATAAAGATGTGCAGAATTATAGTGCAGTATAGTCTTACTATTGATTTAAGAGATTAGTATGATACTCATCATTTTCAGTTATGAGCAGATTGTTATCAAGATAATAATTATTTAATCTAATTTCTTAAAATTGAAATGTAATTCATATCAAATGTTATTATTTATATTACTAGAATAAATATAGATAATAAGTAAGGCTAGAAATGATTATTTACCTAAGTGAATTTATAACCAATGTAAATTATAAAACATTTGTAAAAGTAATTTATATGTATAGAGCAAATTTTTGTAATTTAGCACTCTATATAATATATATTATAGCATAATATAGTATAATATATATAGTATATAACTCATTTGCATAGAAACACTAAATATATAATGTTATTTTACAATTGTTACCCTTAGTTTAAATAGTATAATAATATAGTAGATAAAATATTGAATATTGTAACCGCGCGAGCAACAGTCGTAGATATTGGAAAATATATATAGAAAGAGTATCAATCGCTCTATAGTCTAATGACTACGGATCAAATATATAATTATATTCTACTACTATGAGTATCATAATTATTACCAAGCTCGAAATACCGAATCAATAGTATTAAAGAGATAGTATTAAAGTATAGTTAATTCAAAAGTTAGTTTTATGAAAAATAATATTAAAATATAATTTATTATATATAATAGTGATATATACTATATAATTCTTTCATTATATATACTGAAAGTACTCTATTCAGTCTTTAAATTCAAGTGAGTTATAATCATTATTAATATATATATAATCATATATAATTATATAATATATATATATATTAATATATATATATTAATATAATAATCATATTTTAATATATATAATAATATATAATATATATATAATATTAATTATATATTTAATATATTAATTCAATTAATATATAGTATTAATATATATTTAACTATATATTATATATATATTATAATATTCATATTTATTATATAATATATATAATATAATAATATATTATATATTATATATATTAAATTATATACTATATTATTTAATGAATAATTATATATAATATAATTAAAGTTTTATTTTATTTTCACTTGCTAAGAATGTTATAATAAATGATATGTCATAAGGGATACTTCTTCGATCGAAGCAAAAGTCGAGGTACTTTTCATCAAACGAAGGTTGCAATAGCTCAACTCTCTACTCTTGGTCTTTATTTATATAGTACCTTACTATATAAATCTTTCTAGCCTATCGTTGCAAAAACATCTCTAAAACTTCTGTAAAATATCTGCCTTTCCTCCTCTTTATTCGATCTGATGAGGCTCTAGTTGACTATACTCATCCAACTTGAAAAGGCAAATCTCTTACGGAGCCTCCTAATTTTTCACTCTTCTAACTGCAACGCTGTCACAGATTCATAGCATTCTCTGCCTCCATCCAGCACTTGCTCTCTCAGGTTCCTATGTTAGCTTTGCCTGTGATATTACATTTATCGGTGCATAGGCTCCTGCAGTAAATATCTATGAAAAAGTTAGTGCATACGAGGTGCCCCGGATGGCGATTTCCTCCCCGTAGATTTTGTGATGGGAGTGTGCTTCCGAGCTGGACCCCTCCCCTCGTATATCAATCAGTATATTCATCTATGTTCTCTATATATAATATACTAACACTTTTGACTCATTGTGTTGAAGGCACGCACATGTCCAACCTATTTCCGAATAAAAAGGAAGCCGCCTTCTGACCCTTACTTAACATATCGCCTTATAGCTCCATCACTCTGTGATTCTAGTCTTCTAAGATTCGTTTTTGAAATCCCTTTCTTTAACTCTCATTCTTTAGCACCATCCTGGAATACTCATTCTCTCTATTTTTCGAATCGCCAGTACGGACTTTCGTGCGATTCGTGAAGCGTTCTACTTGATGAATACTTTTCCTATTTAACATGTATAGCGTTTCGCCTTAGGAACTTATCGTGGAGACTTGTCGATCTCATGGGTTTGGACGCTTAATCTACCTCTCAACGACGATTTGACCGTGAGATTATGCACGCGTCACTGCTCTTCCAAAGCCTACCCCTCCTTTGAGGAGTCTTCACCTACCTTCTCGTTTGCATTACTTACTTATATGTTCTAGATTTTCTTTCAAATCGCCAATATCGGCTGTATGTTGATGGTAGGGCGACTTTTTCTTCCTTTTCAGTCAATAGTGGATGTTACCTCTAACTATCGCCTTATGGCTCTTACTTGTATTCCTATTTTCATTAATGATCTTCTCACCTGCAATCATCCAACTCTATTTCACTCAATTATGCCGATATTCGACCCTTCATTTCTTCAAACCTCATTTCAATTCTGCTCCCTCTTTTTACTTACTTAAGGAATTGCCTCTCGTCTTAATCTTTCCGATTCTATTTCTCGCTGATCTGGGTTAGAATTTTCGGGTGAGGTCGTCTCTGAACCTTGTTGAAAATTCAATATCTTAAAAACTCAAACTTCTTCAATTCTCTTCACTCTCTAAACACCTTTCTAAACTTCCTATCGTTTACGACGGTTCTCTTCGTCTTCTCCTTGTCGACAATATAAACATATCTTACTTGGCACTTAAACATAAAACAATAAATAATACAAATGTCTTTAGGAAACCTCACACACAACGTGTTTGCATAAGGCGGCCTCAAAGAGCCTGTGGGGAAGATTTACGTTTATAGACTTACTGGAGGTGAGACTTTTTTTCCCTTCACAGTTACTCCAGTTATTTAACGGTCTTCATCCGCCCTTGTATATGGAGTACTGCTCTCATATTACTGGGGTAGGCTTCAAGGTTTCACCCGGCCTGGGGGGCTCAGGTTTACCGGCTTTTGCAAAGCAAAAAGACTTATAAACTGTCCGTTTCTTCTAGTTCACTGGACTCCTCTAATCTGTATGCGGCGCGATGTTTATGCTTTATCTCATTTTCTATAGGTACCGAAAGCGGCATTAGCTCGAGGGATACTTCTCCGCTCTAGCGTAGCCACCACGCATTTAAGATTACCTCGTAGCAACATATTGGGTGCTGTGATTTATCTATGGACACATAGAGTATGCTTTATTATTTTTTTATATAGTTGATATATTAGACAACTCTCATGAGAATAGGTTCGCTAGCGGTATTTTCATATACCTCTTTCTTTTGCCTGCACACCTCTATCTGCTGGATTCTCTTACTCATCTTCTTGTGTTTCACTACTTCATTTAATTCATACTTCCCTCAACATTTATGACTGCCTCGCGTCTGTTACCTCATTAACTGAACGAATTTGCAGTTAGTTATGAAGTTTGTGTCTTTATTCTTAACACCCCTCCTTGATAGGGCTTCGCCATAGTGAGCCGGTTGGTGAATAACTTGATAAATATAATATATATATATATATATATATATATATAATATTATATATAGATATATATATATTATTATATATATAACATACCTTTTTTTTAAAAATTTGTTCAAAGAACGCTATGCCACGAACGTACAGATCAAGGTTGATACTGTGTTCAAAATCAGAGTTGTGCGACTCCCTTATTCTCGGTTTTAAAGTACAATCATTTAAAAGTGTCGCATATGTAGTTTACTCCCGATCTCCTGTTTAGCAATGTAAGCATCGCTGATAACCAGAGACCAATTTCCCTCACATACCATACCATACATACATTACATACATATACACATTACATACATACATACATTACATACATTACATTACATACATACATACTACATATATACATACAATACATACATACAAACATACATATCATACACAAATGGGGATGCTGAAAGCAAGTTTCTGTAAAATAATCAGAAATATTTTAACCGTGCATTTGATTCCTTTTTATAATGGTTATGATTTAGTGTTTGTGTTAATCTATATTATATATATATAATATATATTATATATATATATATATTATATATATATATATATATATATATATATATATATACATATATATTATATATAATTACATATATATATATTATATATATATAATATAAATATATATATATATATATATTATTATATATATATATAATTAATATATATTTATATATATATATATTTATATATATATATATATATAATATATAGATAAATATAATGAGATATTATATAAATATAAATATATATATACTTATATATATATTATATATATATATATAGTATAACTATAAATACTTATATATATATATATAATAATAATATATATGATATATATATACTATATATATATATATATACTATTACTATATATATATATATATATTATTATCATATATATATATAATAGTATTCAATTACTATATTATTTATTCAAAAAGTAGCTTATATTTTTAAAAATCATCTCTTACATATTCAATGTATGTGTCCGTGACTAGAAACAAGTGAAACTCAGCATAGTATTTCGAGACATCCAAGGTTGAATAATATTTCATGCCTTCGACATGCCATCCATTCAGAAGCAGATATTGCTTACTGAATTTATCTGCTTGTTTCGAAATAGAGCAGAGTGCAAGTAATTTACGAAAGGTTCGGTAACCGGCTAAGCATGCGTTCTATAGAATTGATTGCCAAGGGCGTGGAATCCCTCTATCAGAAGAAAAACTTCTCTCTCGTCCATTTCAGCAGCCATCAATACGTTGTAATCTGAGACGCGACAATATCATTACAACCAGACAGTCTAACAGACTTAGAGATATCGGCTTACAAAAACTCAAAATCTGAAGATCCCAAAAAAAACATACGCAAACCGACTGAGCTACGAAAGGCTCGAAGAAATCAGCACACATGCATAAGATTAGATTACTGAACACTTTGCACCATTGCCATCTTGGCGTATACTCGATAAAAAAAACAAAATTGGAAATAAAACTGATTGTACCGCATCTCAAAATTCAGCAATATCCTATTATATGAATGTGGTAGTACATCCTTTGATAGGTACAAACTACAAGACACGGAAAAATCAACGCTTCGTACAACTCTGATAAAAGAAGTAACACAGGTGCGAGAAGAAGGACGCAAAAAAAAATCAATTGGAAATGAGGTCTAAATGTTGAAATGTATTTAGATCGGTCTAGCAAACGGCCATCCGAGAGGCTGCAGGGAGTTTGCCAGACACTCTCCGTCCCACTGCCACAGGTAGATCCAAGTAATCCGAAAGCCGACTGAGATAATTTGTCGTCCATCAATCCCACCGTAGGGTATTTAATCTTTGATGTTGGGACAGAAGAGACCCATTAATGGTCTACTCTAACATGCTTCCATATGTTCCTACATGCAATGAATTATCCACTCGGAGACAGCTACCTATCGTAGTCGGCAACTGTGGACAAGATATCCCAGATCAAAAAGTTTTTAAGGCTGGGCTACCATTGGAGAATAAAACTCTGAAGTATAGTAATACAGCATCGGTACTGAATTCAATTTTGAACCCTTGTAAAGAAGCAACCTTGAAAAGATCTCCCGACAGATATCCGCTTAAGCAAATTAGCACTTGACCAAGCAAAGAATCATTTGCGGCATGCAAGCATGTATCATTGCGAGCTATGAAAACTCATTAGGAATGCTGATCTCCATCAATTTCATGTCCAAAGAAATCCCATGGTACCCTTCGTTTCATGTCAAACGGCTTAAAACAAAGGTAAACTAGGATCTTTTAATGGTTATTAGTTTCCACAAAACGTCCAAGCAAAGCTCTTCAAAATTATAGATATATAATGAAAGTTTACCCACCAGGGTGGATTTGGATAAAGTCACATCCATAGGAAACTCATTGCTGCACGTAATTTTAGTCCTGATGTGCCTATTTAAATCGTGAGGACATAAAACATTACTGTGATTTATGAACGATTTGTTACTAAGAAACAACTCACTACTTTGCGTATCCTGTAGAATATTTACAATCTGCAATTGTTAGCTGACACAAGAAAGGAGATAAGATATATTTAGTACGTATGTGTCAACTAATCATTCAAGCATAAAAGTCAAAGGTGAAGTTACCAATGCTCTAAAGATGATTTTTGATCTGTCTAAAGCAACTAATAACTTGTTAATGCAGAATGATTATTCCAAACATAGAATTGATTAGTGAGGATAAGAAACAGTCACCCAGCCACCCATTTTTAAAGGATTTAACAATTGAAAAGCCAAAATCAGAAAAAAATAAGTCAAATTAACACTCGATTCTTATATTACCTGCCAACAGCCAGTATTGAGTTAAGATTATATTGCAAGTAAATGTGATGGATGATACACAAGCCTCATCAAAGTTCATAAGAAGTTGGATAATATAAAATGTCAAGTAAAAATGTAAGTATGAAAATATAATATAAATATATATTGAGCTGGTTCGAAATTAACAGTTCAGAAAAAGTAACTGATATCGAATTCTCAAGGTCATAATAGACTATCTGTATTCCCTATCACATATTATATTCCGATTTATCACAGGAGCTACTACAATGTTTAAATAGTACAAGTCATCAGTGTTCTTCGCTTATTATTATAGAGAAGAGTTTGGCAGTGTGTGATATAACTTTTTAGTATACTTTCAATACTAATCAATATGACGCTCAGCATAGTTTGTACTCGTGTGTGCAGGTGCGCCAAACCCTGCTCATGTATATACTCGGTGCGGTTCACGGTATCGGTAGCTACTCCAAATTATCTCAATAATAAATCACTATGTATGCGGTATGATTATAGGTGCTTGAGTGCTAGCTACAGCTGTGCCTAGTGCTCGGTTCCGGTGCTCAAATACCAGTAGTGATGAGTACTTGCTCCAAACCTACCTAGTATGATAGGTATATGAGGTATAAAATATAAAAAATGTAATGGCACATAGATAAGCAGTCAGAATTTTTCTTTTTTTGCTTGTTTGATATGAGGATATTGAGATATATATTTATTTTTATATAGGTTTAGTGATAAAGGGTGTAAGTTGATTATAATAATAATATAATGTGAACTCTAATATATATTGTATGAGAAAGAAGAATGAAAGATAGTAAATCGAGTATGTGCTTCTAATGTGTATATTATTAGTGTTGTGCAAGCGTTATTATAGATCATCTCTGCATTTGAGATTTTGTGTTGGTGGAGAATGAGATATGAAGAGAATATATCTGTAATATACTCGATAGTTGTAAAATAAGTTATATGGTCTGGTATTCGCTGTGATAAACTAATCATGCTAACTGCTCAGACACTAAGCAGTACTTGAAATGCCCAAGTAAAAAGCGAGTATTGGTGTGTAAATGGTAATTTGTTGTACTAAAGTTTTTTTGTCAGGTGTATTTGGTTCTGAGTTCATTGTAAGTAGGAGAGTTTCTGCAAAATCAAGCTATGTGAAATTTGTGCAACATTGACAGTGTAGAGACTTGATATGACGTCCGTGAACAATACTCAATCGAGTGTGGATTACTTCGCGTTATAAAGTGTTGTGCGAGACGAATGAAGATAATTTCATCTATTCATTTAGGACAGCCCATGTTGTTTAGAAGAGAGAATATAATGAAATGATTATGAGTATATGAAATATAATGTTATCCTAATCAGTTCATGAGATATATAGTGATTGACTTAGAGGATAGAAAAAAGGGAAAGCCCTAATAGCTTATTATGTACCTGAGTTTTTTATATTTATAATTATGAAGTTTCTACAAATTTGGGAATCAATGTGAAGAGAGTGTTATAAAATATCAATTGATTAGATGAGTAAAGGGAAAGGTAATCAAGATTAGTTTAGTTGAGTATTGTATTTCTAGTTAAAATTACGTACTTTTTATATAATAAGGATTAGATGGCTGAATGGGAATAACATATAGTACGGAGTTATAGTGTAAATAAAGATAGTATATATATATAATTTATGATCCACATGGGCAAAGTTCGGGTAACATCATATAAGATATCCCTAGCGCAAGATGTCAACTTGATGTTTGATAATATATTCTCGCTGAAGCCAAAGTGATAATCTCTCTCGTAGTTATCTCACATGACACCTCGACTACTCCTATCGAGCGTTTGTAAATTATTGTAGTGCCAATGAGAGAGAAGTTGAAATAATAGAGACCATAAAAGGGAAACGGTGTATTCACAGATCTTTTGTATAACACAGAGTGAAGATAATATGTGTCATAAAATGACTACTGTGAGACATTGATGATTAGTGTAGAGAGTACTGGAGTGATCATAAGAAGATGTGAAGATCATAGTATAAGGATGAGATTGTGTGTGGAGATATTCTGGATATGTTGGCGCAACGAATGCTCACGGTGCAAATGTAAAGAGAGAGTGAATAAGCTACGACTGAGGGACGAGTATTTGTAGACAAGGATTTCCTTGATTAGATGTTGCCATTAAGTTTTGGTGTAACAGAGAGAGAGAGAGAGTGTGAACATAGATGTGAAGTTCTGAAGTGGATGTATCGTGAGAGACTGGTAAGAGAGTGTAATGTAGTTTGTTATCGTTAAGCAAAAATTGCATTTGGAGGAGATTAGTCATTCTGTTCATAATTACTAAGTTTTGACCTTATCAGAACGGGTAACTATAATATTCTGATATTTTCAGCGAGACAATCGCCATCCTTGGATTGTTTTAGGTAGTTAGTATTACGATTGTTTGATAGATAACATTAATTAATAGAATCCTTTGATAAAATCATGATTGGTAGGAGTAGATTTAAAGGTCGCGTATTCCGACATAGCGCATCAAAGCCGTGAAAATTGATAGTAGAGAGGTCCTGATTCTGAATGTTAAAAAGAGATCCATAGCTCAGTTAGAATTCTTCTACTTTGGTAAGAAGTGCTAGTTAGATAAATGATAATGATTGATATCTACGAAGAGTTTTTGTCCATTACGCTGTATGTAAAATATATGATTAAATTTCCATTCCATCATTTGAATTTTTTTAGATAAAAAAAGCGAAGTTTTTAATGATAATGTGCTGGTTTAGTAGCGTTGGTTGGTTCAATTTCAAGTCATAAATTAGGGACCAATTATTTGAATTATATTTTAAAAACTATGGTAGCATATAGCAAGAAGAGAGTTCGGATTAAACTTCTGATCGTATACGAGAGCAGAGATGTTATGGCTAAAAAGATCAGGATGTGTATATGAGCATACGCCATATCATCCATAAACAAAAATACACCTACTCTACGACACAATGACGTATCCGAGTGATACGAACAGACCAAGACTCGGATGAAGACTTATCAAATTATTCTTCTTGGATTGTACCAATACAGGGCTATAGGACTTGAGATGACTGAGAGAAATACGATGCGTAGCCTCTGATCTAAAAAACACTATGAGAAAGATTTTATCAAAAGAGAAACGAGACAGAAAGAAGATACTACCAAGAATGCAAAGTCAACGATCTCCTCAGATCAGTGAGAGATTGTAGAGACAGATCGAGAGATCGATCACTGCGACGAGTGAGACAGAGAAGAGATGTCCAGAGTTCACCAATGTTGCACTGTGTTCCATTAGATATAGAGTGATGTGAGTTAAGCAGAAGAACAGCCAGCAACTCTATGGATTGACCTCTTTCCTGGTATTAGACGTTAGTAACAATTAAGATTACTTCTCTCGAGTTAGAGCACGAATGTATCCATTTGCTAAAACTAACTCTTAGCAACATCAAGACATAGCTAACGGACTTTCTAGAATGCAATGTCGGCCTTTGATGCCAATTCCACATCTCTGTAAGGCCGAATTACAATGGTCCTCTCAACAAGAGTTGTGATGTGACAATGTGTTTATTCATACTCCTCCATAATCACTACCCCTTCTCTCTCACACACAGGAACATGGGCTTTGTGCGAACAAGATTTATTAAGTTCTCCGCTCTTCCAACCTATAAGTAACCAGACAAACACACCTCGGACTCTCAAGTTAGCTTTTGATGAGTTTGTATCATCTCAATCAATCCATCCTAACTATTAAATTTTAACTATGTGGAACTCATATATATATCCTAACAACAAAACCTACCTATTTCTATATTTATACTTGACTCACTCTCATAAGTATCCTCCTTTACCATTATATAGTAGTGAATAACAGTCCCTATATTTTTAGCTTATTAACATGATATTGTTTATCTCGCAAACAACTTTTTAACCCTTCTTAACATAATAGACGAAAAGTTGTTTTTATAATACGTCCACAAAACACAAGAATCAGGTGTTTTTAACTTCCTATTTTTATCTAAGAGCCCTCCGAATTTGACTCATCCTCCCTTTCCATACAATAATGAATTCATATATGATATTTCAACACTTCACCAAATACTACTCAATTAATACACCTATAATCAACCTAATATCTCACTCACGTCAGAGCAATCCGAGCAATAAAGTGACCCAAGTAGTAACTCCTCTCCCTAAATCCACTCACTCCCCCCTCGATTATCACAACACTTCACTCTCATCATACATTCTACACCCACATCCTCACCTACCACCCTACACCCACTCAATAATCATACAAAATCTATAATTAAATCCTTAGTACATCTTCTTAGATACTAACTCACCTCTCAAGCAATCTTCTCTAAAATATATTATTTTAAAACTCCAACTACTACCTTCAATAGCATTTACCCTAATTGTATATATAATAATTCCTTGTATTTATAACTATGTTACCTCCTCCTATAATTGGCGTAAATCTAACATTTTCACTAGACACAAGAACCAACTCACATAACAATGATCCTTACTTCTGATACTCACTTAAAACTCGTGCGCTTCACACTTAACAGTAAAAAACCGAATTCAATCACAAAGATTAACATTAATGCATGACACCCATTTTCAAGTACTTGACTCCACCCAATTCGTAAACTCATATATTGTGAATCTCCTTTGCATTAACTACACTTTATTCACCCAATTTAAACAATACGCAGGTGAACATCACATGCTAACTGAACTACTCACAACCTTAAACTATAAATTTTGAACATTTTAATGCACCTTATTTTTTTCAAAAAAATCATAAACTAAATTTTAACTAAATCTATTTGATTTTAATTATTGTAACTTTTTAACATTATAATACAATAATCATTAATAGTGTACCATTTATGCTTATCATTTCTCTTACATTCAACAAGGACGTGTCTACTGAAAGAGGTATCCAACGTAAATTTTCAGAGAGTCGATCGCGAAAGCTAACGCTCTGTAAACATCCAGAAGACTCTGTGAAAATTTATTAAACTTTGAAATATATTTGCAGACATTTAATGTTAATAAGTTTCATGAGCCTCTCTAAATTGAGATTAAGTAGTAACTACATATATATGTAATATAATTAGTTTATAATAACATTAATTTATTAATATCATTATTGTATTATTATTGAATATCAATACTAATATCCCATATATTAAATTCTAGTGACCGAATAATAAAATTTGCTTATAGAGGATCTTATCAATTATATAATAATTCATAAGATATAGATTTTAATATAGAAAAAATAAACTTATATTTTTAATCTCATAATCTCTAACTAACTCCTCAAATGACCAGGAAGGCTTTTCGCCCTTCAGTTGTCCAGCATTCTTCTTCTTCTGCCGGAACTTCTGTAACCCCATAGAGCACTCTAAAAGACTATTTCTCAGCGCAATGTTTCCGACGCCAGTCTCGAGTTAAACACTCTCAGGTAGTTTTTTCTTTCAGAGAACTGCATCTTCTTCCATTAGGCCGCAAAACTCGTTCTCCCAGAGCTTCTCCAGAAGATCTTGCCTCTAGGCCATAAGATTACAACGCTGCGCCGGTACAGGAGTAATAAAAGCAAAAGGAACACCGGGTTGCTTAGCCCAGTCGCCCGTGATACCAATTGCGACAGAAAATCTTCATCATCCCCTGACTGCTGCTTAGCGAGAATTTCACATCACATTATCGAGCATAAAATCACCTAGAAAGTAGACCTCTCAAATAATTTGTTTCACCCAAATCTATAACTATATAGCGAGATCTATTCTATAAATATAATAAAATGAGTCTTATTCTAGAGATTTCTTTGCTTTGCAGCGACACTTATGTATTAGTAGGAAAAATCAAGAGTGTATGTTATTCATTAATTCATATTGATCGAGACGCTGGATTCGACGATTAATCTTAGTCGCCCTTTGTGAAAAAGGTAGTACGCATAAGTTCCAAGGTATAAAGAAATTATATAGTTTAAATTTTCTTTTCTTTATATATCTAAATTACTATAAACTTTTCATTCATATTTAAGAGTTGTTCTATATGAAGTTGATTTCACTTGTGCGAGATTGAAGTAAGTATAATAGTTTTGTTTATATATACTCTATAAGTTAATTTACATATATGTTTAATTATTACTTATTTCATATTTATATATATAATAATTATACTATATTAGACATATTATATATGATATATATTGAGTTTTTAGTAGCACACAACATCACTGAGTATTGTATATTGTGTGTATATATATATATATAATATATATATATATATATAAATATATATAATATATAATCCGCATCCGCGGATGACCGAAAAAATTGACATCTGCGCATCACTAATCAGTTATTATTGCCTTATTCATATATTATTATTATTATTATAATTAACACGACTCCTTTCATGTTTCATTGTGGCTTATTGATATGTTCAATATTTAATAAAGTACAAAAATCCGGCTACAACTATCTACATAAAGCAGCAGGACATCTTAAAAAGTCACAACATGGAAGATTTCTATAGTAGAGACTGTTCACTAAAACTGCAAAAAAAACGTCTATAGCATTGCATGTAATTGAGCAGAGTAAAACTTTAGCTGATAATTTCAACATAAAATTAAAGGAGTTGACTTGAAATAGAGTCACAATGCTAAAATACTTGGTGTAACGTTAGATGTAAAAAAAAATGTGTTACATCAAAGCTATCTCCATCCGGTTACGTGAATCAACGTATCGAAAGTTAGTATGTAGTAGTAGTAGTAGTCAAATGATGCTTCATACATAATATAGGAGGTGTGTCTTATTATTATTATGCACTTATACACCCACATCTATTTAATTGTCTTCCAGTCTATGCATAGCTAGCAAATCAGTTATGTGAATTTGGTATTTCTGATGCAAATAACGGCTTCATTTCCGACTGTTAAGCCCTATGACAAGTAGACTTCTCATGAGTATACTAGCATCCGTTTTGATATTAAGTATATAAACTTTAAAATCATTACATTTAGAAGTTACACAGCGAAGTTATCTCTATTAAAGGACAGCACAAGATACTACACAACAATAAGGCATTGTAACTCCCCTAATATGTA